>PVLC010005345.1:12494-77328 GCA_004027655.1 Graphiurus murinus | reverse complement strand
TGCCTCACTAGGTAGCTGAGGCTGGCCTCGAACCTGGATCCTCTGGTCTCAGCCTCCCGAATGTTGGGATTACAAGCATGCGCCACCACGCCCAGCTAGCTGTGATTTTCTTGAGTTCTCTGTATATCCTAGATATTAGACCTCTATCAGAAAAGTAGCTGGCAAACATTTTCTCCCACTCTGTGGGCTCTCTGTCCTCATCATTTTAATGTGTTTTCTTTAACAGTCTTACTTCAGGGAAAACCAGATATCATTATCCTGCCTCCACTACACAAATGGAAAAAAATATATAGTACCATCCAGTGACATGAAGTCACAAGTAGGTCTTGGGAATGACCCTGAGTCTTAATAAATAGAGCTGTATGATCCATTCATTTAAAATTCTGTTTTCTTAAGATATGGCATCTATTTTTTAGAAAATCTCAAGCTCCACACCCTGTTTTATTTAGAAACATTAGGTTATGTTTCTGAAGTTTCAGACCCTGCTCTTTAAATAGCTTGAGTTTCTTTTTCTCTATTAGCTCAGTACTTTCCCAGGGTAAGTGATTTAAAAAAAAAAAAAAAAAGGCTGGAGCTTTAGTTATAAATTCTTTTCCCCTCTCTTCTCTCTGGACTACCTCAGATTATTTGGAGACCAGGGTGTACCACAATCCCCATCACACAGAAAGGTTGGGCTGGGTACAGTCGCTCCCCTAAACCTCTCGCTTTAGATCTAGGCAGGAGCCTCGAATGCAGAAGGAAGAGTGAGGAGAGTGCTTGATCTGTTTTTGAAGATATGCCATAGGGCTGATTGGGAAGAAAAATCATTGATAAATTCTGGAATCCTTTTCTCCTTCCTTCCTTTCCTCCTCTCCACATCTGTTACTTGAGGATTTAGCTGAATGTCTTCTAAAGGCTTGGTGGCTTAGTAGGGGGTCTTCTGATTATTATTTATAAAGCAGCAAGAAAAAGCTCAGGCTTTGGTCAGAGGGATTAGAAAGTTTAAATTCACTTAGATGTGTTGAATTTGGTAACTTGACTTTCAGAAAGGGAACATTCTAGCCAGGTGTGGTGGTGCATGCCTGTAATACCAGTTCTTAGGAGGCTGAGACAGGAGGATCAGAGATTAGAGACCAGCCCTAGCTACTTAGCAAGACCCTGTTTCAATTTTTTTTTAAAGTTTTTAAAGGGCTGCAGGTGTATCTCAGAGGTAGAATGTCCCTTGGTTCAATCCCCAGTACTAAAATAAATAAAATAATAATAATAATAATAGTAGAGAACATTCTAGTTTTATAGAGAGAAATGTCAATGCTGTAGAAGAAAAGACAGATAGAATAGGTCTGGAAAGATATTTGGAAGATATAACGTTGGGTGGATCTGAAGGTTGTATAAAGATTCAGTGGACCAAAGCATATATGAGTATTCAGTTCAAGGGAAACAAGAGAAATAAAGGTTAAGCTAGTTAAAAAATTCATACCTGTTTTTGGTGAATTTTAAACAGCTGAAAGTATGTGTCCATGTAGAGGTTGTAGTGTGAGGGTTAGATTGGGTTCAAATTCCAAAGGTCCAGGGGAAACACATTCTGTGTTTCAGGTAGGCTCTGCTGCTGACTTGATCTACTAGAAGTTCTTAGCTCAACAGGTGACATAATCTACTGTGTCCTGGAAGGTAACTGGTAATTGTACAGAGCATGGATTGAGGAGAATGAAGCCAAGGGCAAGCAGATCAGATAGGAGCCCTTTATTTCTTAAATAATATTTTATTGGTGCATTGGATTTATATACCATAAATAGGTTCAGAGTGATAGGGACATATGTGCACAAGGCATTAGTATACTTCCCTTCAGATCCCATCCCAAGCCCTCCCCTTCCTCATGTCATTGAGATTGGCATTAATAATTTAGTGTATGTACATAGAATCATTTGAAGTGTGTCCTTTATCAAGTTTCCTTCCTCTCCTCCCTCCCCCGAGTCCCCTCCACCACTTCACTGGGGTTTCTCTTCCTTTATCTGGAGTTGCCTTTGCTTCCCAATTTCTCTCTAGCTTCCACATATGAGAGAAAATAGAAGTCCCTTTACCTTCTGAGATTGGCTACTCTCCCTTAGCATAATTTTCTGTAGTTCTAGCCGGGTGTGGTGGTACACGCTTGTAATCCCAGCATTCAGGAGTCTGAGACCGGAGGATCCAGGTTTCCAGCCAGCCTCAGCTACCTAGTGAGGCCCTCTGAAACTTAGTAAGACCCTGTTTCAAAATAAATAATAAAAAATAGGGCTGGGGGGGGGGTGTAACTAGGAGGTAGAATGCCCCTGAGTTCAATCCCCAGTACCAAAAAAATATATATATATATATATTCTCTAGTTCTGTATACAGTATGTAAGTATATACCACAGTTTCATAATCTACTCATCTGTTGATGAACACCTAGGCTGGTTCCATAATTTGGCTATTGAACATCAAACTGCTATAAACATGGATGTGAATGTATCACTATAATGTCCTGACTTCAGTTCCTTTGGAAAGATACCCAGGAATAGTATGGCTAGGTCATATGGTAGTTCCATTTCCAGCCTTCTGAGGAACCTGATAGGAGCCCTTTCAGAAGTCTAGGTGAGAGATTTTGATTGCCCACAATAGGAGGAAATTGGGAGTCACTGTGAAGCTGGGACCAAATTTAGAAACAGATACGATGTGAACTCTGAGGATGAAGAGCTCAAAGATCACAGTGCTTGTTAACTCGGATGCTTTCAAATGGTCTAGCAAACACAAGAAAGAGTTGGATTTTGGACATGTTAGATTTTAACTGCTGTCAGAGGCAGTTGGAAATGTATGTGTTAGATCAAAAAAAAAAAAAAAAAAAGAATTGGAAGCTGAAAGTGAATATTGGGGGTTACCAGCAAGAAGTAATGGCTGGAACCAAGAGATCAGGTGATGTAACCTACAGGAAGAATTGAAAGAAAAGAGCTGGAAAATAACTTTGAGAAATGTTCTCAAAGGCAGGGTGGAAGGTAAGAAACTTGAAAGAAAGAGAAGAACTGACTAGAGGCACAGGAGTTTCACCTCCATAGTGTCACATCAAATGTGACAGGAGAAGAGGATGTTTCAAGGATGAGGGCAAGTAACTGTTGCTAATAACAAAAGTACCATCTGGGAGTTCGTCATCTTTGTGCTTTTAAGTCATGGAGAATTCCCTAAAATACTTGCTTAATATCCTCTCTGATGACACTATTTACCAGCCTGGATATTCTTCCACCTCAACTCATCCGAAACTAAGAATGTCCCAAAAGGCTGACTCTTCACCCTCTTCTGCTAAATACAATCTTGTTCTTTCTCTAAATTCCTGTTGTTAGTGTTGTATTTCCTCCCCACACATGTGTATGTCTTATTTCTCCAACTAGATTGTGTGATTTTTCAGAGCAAAGACTATTTTAAACTTATTTATATCTGCCTCAAAGTCGAGCAAAATGCTTTGCTCTAAGAAGATGCTTAAAACTTTATTTTCAAAATGCCATGTGAAATTTGATAACACATATTTGGGTGTCATAAAACAATATCTTCATTTGACACATTAATACCTTTTCTGGGAATATACATTCTGCAGGAATAATATGGAAGATAAAAATGTAATATGCACAAAATTATTTACCAAAATTCTTCCAAAATGATTCAAAGATCTATTATTGTAATAGTGGAATGATTATGTGAGTTGTGTAAATATTCCATCCAATGGAATTATGCAGCTTTTAAAAACTATGGGTGGGCAGAAGGATAGGACAATAGTAGAGCTCTTGCTTGTCATATACAAGGCCCTGCCTATGTATAATTCCTAGCTCTGGGTGGTGGGAAGGGACCTAACTATAAAGAATATGTACTATTTTAAAAATATAATAAATATTTTAAAAGCAGTGAAGCATAAAACTATTTGTGTATTGTGATTTCGAATGTATAAAATATCCATGTAGAAAATATTGGAAGAGAATTTATTAAAATTACAAGTTTTAAGACAAAGAGGTAAGATTGAAGGTGGCTGTACTATAAGCCAGCTTATATAAATGCAATGTTCTGCTTTCTGTGCAGGACATAATATTGTGCAGTGAGCTGGAAAGGTTACTTGGGCCATTGCAGCTTTCTATTAATGAGCTGTGGCCTTGGGATCAACACCTCTGTACTGTGGTTAGGACCCTTCTATTTATTTCCATATAATCATCTTTAAATTCACACTATTAATCCAAATGAATCAAATAGATTAAGGCAACACTTTAGGCAAGAGCCCTTCTAAAAGCCTCTGAAAGGTGTCTTCTTCAAGTGTTTGAGTTATTACCAAGCTATCAGGAGCCATTAGTGGCCCATGGTGGTGATGGCTATCACCATTGATCAATACCAGCAATTTGCTTCAGTGCATAATTTTGTAGAAAGGGACCACCTTGTCCTTTTAGTTGTTGGCAGTTCAAAAGTTGAAAGAGAAAGAGGAAGAGGAGACTTAAGAGGGTGGAAATCCTAGAAAGGGGGAGGAAACAAAAGTAGTGGGCTGTGAAAGAACAAGAAGGAGGTAAGAAAAGGCCAAAGCAGAGAAGAAAGGTTTTTAAGCATAAGATAAGTGTGTCTGCCCTTCTCTGATCTTCTTTCTTCACTTTCACTTTTTTTTTCTCTCTTCCCTGCTGCTCATTGAAGCCTTTTAAACAGAAGCACTGTAGTTTCAAAAGATGGACTACTTTTGATCTTTCCTTTAATCAATATTTTGAGGTGGTCATGGCAAAAAAGAGACTTACTCTCTTGATTCACAGCATATACTATGCCAGAAGTGGAGGTATAACATCACAGGCCAAGACAAGTACAAAATAAGGGGTAAACAGAATCTGGGCTGTAGGAAGGGGGAGTTGAAGGGTGAGCTCATCAGGCACTGCCACTTGGTTTCTCCAGGGGCTAGCTAGTCTTTGCCCTGTCCAGGTCCCTAGCTCTGAGTTTGTGCATATGAGAACATCCTGTATTTCTGCTTCTGTAAGCCTGCATGAAAAGTCCAAACCCCATGATCCTGATTTCCACCGTTGCACAAACTACACGGCTGCTGACTGAAGATGCAATACATCTGCTGTGAACCAGCTCTGGACAGGTCAGAGCTGCAGATTTCCTTTGTAAGCTAGTGGAAAAGGCAGCCTGTGCTTCTCGACATTATCCAGGACAGGCAGGGAACTCCAGCATGGCCATTGATGTGCATTTTATCTATTTACATATTCTAAGTAACCTATGCAGGACAGTGAAATATAGATATATTGAAATGGTTCTTATTTTATATGACAGTAAATCACACACCTCTTAGATTGATTCAGGTTTTGAAACTGACTTCAAAAGGAATTGACCCAACATTTTGTAAAGTGGCATATAATATGATATGATTAACTATATAGTATACAATGCCCTGTAACAGGGGAATATAAAAAGGCGCCACCTTCTTATATTCTTGGGGGTCATTATGCCTCATTGCTCTCAGGAATACTATGAGCCAAATTATTGATCTGCCCACTAGTGGACAAGGTAAACAGAGCATCCCAGCCAGGCTGTGACACCTTCCTGGTGTCAGGGGCCTAGCATTCCTCAGTAAGTATTTTCATCCTGACCACCCTAGGAAGGTATATATATATTTTTCATTTTACTTACCAAAGGGGATAGAGTTGTGCTTTCCCTATAACATTGAACATTAACCTAAACCCATGCAAGTAAACTACATTTCATTTTGTGGTCTTAAAGAGGAAATAAAAGTCATTTTCCCTATAAAGGATTCAATTGCAGTTTTTTTTTTTTTTTTTTTTTTTTTTTTTTCCCAGTCTGTCTTCAGAGAGAGAGTAGACCTTTATATAGATAGATAGGGTAATTATTAAGGACATAGTGGGAGGGGGTGGAGAGGGTCTCTGGGGCTAAAGAGAGGGTCTGAAGTAAGTTAGAGCAGTGCACTGAGCACACTCTCAGGACACCGAGAAGGGGAGATTGAGGGCCACATCTTCCCCCTCACCTGTGTAGCTGCTGTGTCCTCACACTGCTGGAGGAAAGTGGTGAGATTGCTATCATCTCCTGAAACAGGTGCTCCATTGGAAGGTACTTTTTCCAGATATGCTTAATAAGAGAACATGCTCTGGGCATGGTAGCACCCTTCTGTAATCCCAGTACTTAGAAGGCTGAGACAGGAGGTTTTCAGGCTCAAACCAGCCTCAGTAATTTAGTGAAGGTCTCAGCAATTTAGGAAGACCCTGTTTCCAAATAAAAAATAAAATAGGCTGTGTTTGTAGCTTGGAGGTAGAATGCCCCTAGGTTCATCCCCAATATCACCACAATAAATAAATAAATAAATAAATAAATAAATAAATAAATAAATAAATAACAGAATATACCACCATGATATCTCTAGTAAACCAAACAATCAAAGTAGGATATTCCCTGATAAAATTCATATTTCAATCATTTGTTCCTCTAATGAGAGAGAGAGAGAGAGAGAGAGAGAGAGAGAGAGAGAGAGAGAGAAGGGAGAAGAAGGAATTTTGTTTAGTGGATACAAAAACAGCCACTTTGGGAGAAACTAAAACTCTGTATTCTTAACCCTATATTCTTAATAACTAAATAAGATACTTCACTTTAAATGATATTTAAAACAGATATTTATATTTAACTCTTATAGTAACAGCAAAGAGAAATAATACTTCTTCAAAGTTAGAAAAAATTTGAATGTTTGGTCCTATGTAAGTGTACAGTAGGAAATTTAAATAACCCTGCTCCATAGGTGTAGAAGTGTCTCTTGTGAGAAATAGCCTTATCTTGTGTTTGAACCCCATCTTATATGTGAATTCCATATGTTCAAAACCAGATGCAATTCCTGCTTCTTGATTTTTCTGAGTATTTTCCCTCTTTAAAAATATGAACACTCTGATCTCACTTACAGTATCAATGCCACCTCTTTCTAACCAGTGTTGATTTAAAATTAAAAAAAAACATTTTTAGGAATTCTTTAAGTTCATTATATTCCAGTCCTGTATATTTCTATTTAAGATTTCTTTGTACATGAATTTATTTATAGATAGGGTGACTATTTGTCCCAGTTTTCCTAAGACAATCTTGGTTTACAGGTATTGTAATTATTAATGGTACCTCCTTTAATCACTAGGTGTCTCAGTTTTGAATATAAATTACATATAACTATTTATAAGTCAAGTACGCTTGGAAATGAGAAAACTCTTTTTTAGAATTTTTATTATATAAACCTTAAAAAGTATTTAGTTCATGAAAAAATTCATAACTCAGTCATATCTATTTAAGCATGAACAAAACACATCGATAAAAGATCTTTCTCTGATATCATTTCACATCCCTTAAGCATTTTGAAATATTTCTAAGTTCAAGCAGCATATTTAGAATCCAGTTAAACACTGCCGGAAACTGTTCGGGTAGGAGGATTTGTTTTTATTGTGTGTCTCCTCCAACCAGTGGGCAATAGGACAAATAATCATCAAGTTGCAGCTGTCTGGGTCAGATGTTCCCTTACAATGCCATGATGTTAATTTTACATTATGCTGTTTCCTGGTACTTGAATCTTGTCATACAAATATTTAGGGAATGAGCGTTAATAGAATTTTAAATTGGGGATTTTTAAAAGGAGATTATAACAGGCAAGTAAGCCAGAAATCCATATTTGTTTTCTGTTGAATAGATTAATCACTCAGGATTATTTTTAGCTGAGGGAACTGACATTTTTTAAAAAATCAGGTGAAAAAATAATTTGAGGCTCAGAAATGATAATTTTAATTATAAGATCTATGAGGTTTATGTTGACAGCAATTTTTTATAGGTATCAACTAAAGTCTTAAGTTGCTTCTGTTTGTATTTCAAATTCCGAAAAGGTAAAATTCAGGATGATTTATTTTTTATCAAGGAGAGACTATATATTAGGTCTTAGTGTTATAAGCTATTCAAGTAAAATGGTTATCAGCCTTGTAATTTGTCTATAATAAAGATATTAGAAGCTCTTGGGAAGAAAAGCATTACAGTTGCCTATACAATACTGCTTTAAGAATAATGAATTAAGAATATTTCTGTGAATACTCTTATCTGTTAATAACTTTTGATTATATTCATCATTAATATAAATATTATATAATTAATTGGATTTTAAATTATAAAAATTCTTAGACTGAAACTTAAGTAACAATGGAATGGAAAGTGACTGTGCAATGCTACATATATCTCAATTAGTTTATCTTTAAATGAGAATTATAAAAACTATTATAGAGTTAAATATTAAGTGAGAGAGAGAGAGAGAGATTGTGTGTGTGTGTGTGTGTGTGTGTGTGTGTGTGTGTGTGGTATTTAATACATGGTGGCAGGCACTATGTAAGTGGCATTTATTACAACCATACTATTATTTTATAATGAACTGACATTTTTCAAACTTGGCTTAATGGATACTTGTGAAAGCACTAAATGTGAGAAAATGTGGGCATCCTTTTCCTTCAACAAATATTTATGGATTGCCTACTAAGTTAGTTGTGTGGAAAAAAAAAAAAGTACTAAAATGGTTTTCTGATTCAAGAAGTTTAGCTGAGCTGGATGTGGTGGCTCACTCCTATAATCCCAGGAGTTGGGAAGCTGAGAAAGGAGGATCACAAGTTCGTAGCCAGCCTCGGCAACTTAGCAAGTCCTTCTGCAATTTAGCCATACCCGGTTTCAAAATGAAAATTTAAAAAAATAGTGCTGAGTGGGTAGCTCAGAGGTATAATGTCCCTGAAAAAAAAGGAAGTTTAGCTGATTATGGACTCAAGGATAACTGGAAAACATTTCCCTTACCATGCAAAGCCACAAAGCATCCTTTCAGAAATCATCATGATAAAATCTTTTCTTAAGCTCATCCAGTTAAGTGTAATAGAATAAGAAAAGCCAGAGAAATTGTCTTACTCTTCTTACTCTTTAAGAATATGTGAACTTTATGAATAAATTCAACATCCGTTCCAGTGGCAGCCAGCCATCATAGGCCTTTACATTTTCTTAGATTCTATAGGAAATTCTACCATGACTGAATTGCAGAATTTCTTGGTTGAAGAAGTTTAATAAATGCTTGTGAATTGATTAAATGAATGGAAAATATTTTACATCCTAGTGTCTCAGGTGATTCATTACCTGGCAGGCAACACTCCATAGATCCCATGCCTTAGCGACAACATACTGGTCTATTCTTAGATCCCTTGTGCCTTGGCATATGAATCTTGAGGTTCAGTTTCTTTTCTGAAAAGTAGGATATCAATTAGAAATTATTTAAATGGTTATTCTGATTGTGAGCTTCTCAGAGAGTTGCCTTGTGCAAACCATACTCGAAAATTTCAAGGGGAAGGGATCAATTATATTCCTTAACAGATGTTTTCCATGAAATATTGAAGTCATTATTTGAAAGGGAAAAAGCCAGCTGTTGGATTTGTATGACAGGAAGACTTTGAAAATGATGAAGTCTCATATTCCTTTTAATTTATAAATGAGGAAATAGATTCAGAGGCACCATATGTAGATGTATGACCTTGAAAATATACAGAGCCAAATTTAACACAGGGTTGCCAACTCCCAGTTAAGGGATTTTCTAGCCTTTGATTTGCATGGCTCTTTTTTTTTTTTTTTACAAACAATTCATCCATTTACTTAAAAGGGAAGACCAGGGGGGGACAGGCTATCAGAGAGAAGGGATAAAAGCTGTTGATGACTAACAGCCAAAGTAGCTAATTTTGTTCTGAACAGCGACTGATAGAGTATTCTCAGGGAACAAGGAGGGAAGAGTTCAGTAACATTTTATTTTAATGCATTTTCATTAGCTCATCAAGTGGTCTTCTGAGGAGACTCTTAAAAGTTCAAATTCAGAAAATATTGAAAACGGAAGAAAATTTCCCTTTAAGTATGATCTCCCATGTTACATGATCCATTGAACATTAACTCTTCCTCTCTTTTCTTAACAATGAGATACACATCAAAGTGCATTCAAAGAGATGTTAACAGTTTAAAGAAACCTAAAATAGCTGAAAGCAATTTCCTTATTATTTAAGAAATCTCTGATCTAGGCCGATCCCATTCTTCATTTTTAACATAAATTATGGTTTGACATTGGTTTTTTATGCTTTATCCACAGCATAAAATGCACACCAAAGGTCAAGAAGGTAACCTTATTTGCTCAGAAAGTCAGCAGCTAATCCGCAGTAAAGTGAAGCAGTCAACTAAGAATAGAAGTGCTGTGAGACATAATGGTTTAGAAAATGGTGTGATATTGGATGCCAAGGTTGACCAATAGTGTGATTAATACTTGATGAAGATATTGGATGGTTAGTGAGTTTGCATTGAAAAAATATTCAAATTGTTTTTCTTCTGGAAAAAATCCTGTTTAAGTGTATATAAAATGTAATATATGACACTCTTAAAAAAAAAAAAGGTCAACTATCAGGTTGTTAGAGATTTAGATAATATGAAGAAGCTAATGATGATGATGATGATGATAATTGTAAGAAATATTTCTTGAGTCCATACTCTATACATTTTTTTCAACAAGGGGTAGGAGTGCCATAACTCCCACCTTACAGATGGAAAAACCAGCCACTTATTCAAGAAATACTTCCTGTTTGTTCCAACATTCATTCAAGTGAACAGAGAAAGTTCTTCAAATTCCTAAGACGATACATGATTGTTCTGCTATACCATTTCTCTTCCTGTTTATAAAGTGTGTTTCATAGTTCATGGCACATGGTGGGTGTTGACAAAATAGTACTTACTTCCCATCTCTTTAAAGTATTTATACAAGAAAAATACTAAGATAATTAATTAATGGCAAGTCACCTGAAATAACTCATAAGTTCTTGAAATTGGTATTTATAAAACATATTATTTTTGAAATAATTAACTTTCTTGAGGAGAAGAAAGTTAAAGATACAGAAGAAATTGCAGTATTCAGCTCACATTAGGAGTACTGTCTTCAATTCTTAGTACCATTTTTTTTTTTTTTTTTTTTTTGCGCTCCTGGAAACTGAATCCAGGGGCCTTCTACCTCTGAGCTACACCCCCAGCCCTATATTTATTCTTTATTTTGAAACAGGGCCTCACTAAGTTGCAGGGGACCTCACTAAGTAGCTGAACTTGTGATTCTCCAGTCTCAGCCTCACAAGTACTAGGATTACAAGTGTGCACTACCATGCCCGGCCTACTGCCATTTTTTAATAGGGATAATGACAAATTCTTTAAAGAGGAGGATGGTCAAAACTGTGAAATATTAAGACATCATAGAGAATAAATACTTGACAAGGGTGTGGAAAAGAATTAGGACTTAGAATAACTTCTTTCAGATATGAAAGCCCTTACGGGAGCAGAATGATGGCCACATGAGGAGAGTTGAATGAAAGATTTCTGCCAACATAAGTAGGAGCTTTATGGAAGGGATTAGGAGATGTGCTGCTTAGTGAGGCATACATTCTTTCATTCATTTAATTGTTTATTCAAGAAACATGTACTGATCATTTCCTCTAAAAAAAAAAAAAAATATGGCCTGGAGAAGGATCAATGCTGCCAAAGCTGGACCAACCAAGTGACAAAAGGAGTTCCAAGAATTCATTAAATAGCATTGAAATGGTCCATGCTGCAGAGAACCAAAGAGAACAGTAGAAGCCTGATGTTATTAAGTGAAAAACAGTGGGTCCCTTAGTTCAGTTCCACAGAGCCAAGTGAAGGAAAGCTAAATTAAATAGATGCAATGTTGAGCAATTTTTTTGTCAGCCTCCAAATAATATGATCTGCTGGAGGCTTCATAAGCACCTGCTCATCGTTGTGCTTAGAAAATTGGAAATTCTCGTGTGATCTCTTGCATCTTCTAAAATAGTCTGTCAGTTTGATTTCTCTCTGAGGTGGGATGAAGCCATCCTCACACTACCTATAAACAGGAGTGTGCCAGGAATTAAGGCCTTCTCATTGTTTCTACCTATATTAACCACTCAGTTAAGTATCTCCGTCTTACTTTCCAAATCCAGTTTCCTGGGAGCTGAAAGCTTTCCAAATAGGTGCATTTATAGTGTGACAAAGCCATAAAACCATTGTCGAATTCTAGGGACCATGCAATCTATAAGAATTCATTACTGTAGGCACTAGTTTTACACTCAAACATGTCATTACAAGGTTGAAAAGAAAAGAAAAAAAATTCCAGAGAATAACTTTCCCAAGTGTGTCACACAGTAGGCACATTGTACAATAGATAGGCTTTTCTCTGAGATATCCTGTGCAATTTCTAGAGTTCTGAAGACTGAATTTCAATTTATATATTTTTCCTCACCAGTCATACTTAGTGGATAAAATTAATAGCATTAGTTTTGGACTTACATAAACATCTCCAGGTTTTGCTTAGCAATGGTTTCTATCTGCATGGGGCAGTTCTGAGCAGTGGTTTAATGTGTGGGATTTGGAGCCAGGTGATTCTGGCTTCATTACATATCAGCTATGTGACTTTACAAAAGTTATCAAGTCTTTTTTTCTTTTTTGTAAAATAGGGATAATAAAAATACCTGCCTCTTACAGTTATCATGAAGATTATTAAATTAGTGAATGTAGCACATGGAAATGGCTTTGTATAATCCTCGGTACTGAGTAGGTGTGAGTCAGAGCCATACTAGCATCAGAATCACCTGGGCTCTGATTAGATGGCTCTGAGATGAGACTCAGATAACTGTATTTTGAACCACTTCTCCAGGAAACTCTGATATACACCACAATTTGAAAATCACTTGTTGATGATTTTGAATCTCTACCCTTTCTAACTTTAGCCCAGTTCCAGCAAACTTACCTGACCTACTTAAGAAAAACAATTAGATTTTCTATGTGATAATATTCATTTCCATGGGTCCATATTTAGCCTCTGCATTTTCCAGTCAAACCCTTGACTGGCCTCTTATACACTTAGATGAAATCTGCACACTGTTAGTGTTCACTTCCTCCACAGCTCAGAACCTCAGATGCTACTGCAAGGACCAAGGCAAAGGGTAGCCTGAGGTTTTCAGACTAACAAGAACACACTGCAATTTTCAAAAACTGAAGAAATATTACACATTTACCCTCTTATTTACAGGCTGCTATGATTTACATGTGAGAAGAGTTATCTTAAATAAGGTCCATGTAAGGTAATTGACATAGCTTTTGAGAAATTTTATATTATAATTACTCATTGAGTTTGTTTCATTTTTAAATAGTTCCCATTTTAAATACACAGTGCATATATTTTAAATAATATTCCTATTTTAGGTACATCTCCTAAATATATCTTTATTTATTGTCAAGAAGCATCTGTGTTTTTGTTTTAAAGGATACTGAATCAACTTATAATCAATCAATGGTTGTAGAGTACTTGTAGAGTTTCTCTAATAAAATTTGCTTTTAGTTTTTTATTTCTACCAGTGCTTGCTCTGCCAGTGATTTGTTGACATGAGTCAGAATTCTATTCTAGCCAAAACTAAAACAGCTCTTTTCCCTAATTCAGAAAATAGAATCATAAAACCAATATGATTACATGATGTATGAGGCTTATTTTATTACCACTGTCTTGAATCAATCTGAGAAATGGTGGATACTCTCTTTGAATAAATATAAAAGAGAATATTTGAACAGGAGAAGTTCAAAAACAATTTTACTGCTTGATCAGGGAGAACTAAACTTGCCTCTTTCAAGGACATCTTCAGAGAAACTGAACTTTCAAGTAACATACATCCTTAAATATAAGAGATTTACTTTTGGTGATATTGATACAACTAATTATGAATGTTACTGGCTTAAAATAATTTTTGAGCACTTATTATATGCCAATGAACAAAACTGAAACAATTCTCTGTCTTTGTGGAACTTTGAGTGGTAGGAGACATAAATAAGTAAGCTGAATGATGATAACACAAGGCAGGGTCAGAGAGATACAAGGTGTTTCAGGAATGCCAAATGCTCTGAATCCTATTTGTTTCCCTTTTCCCAGTGAGACTACAGTTGGACATTTGCCATTCAGGGATGCTGGACCACCACTGGGTAATGTGTAAAGGAAAACATAGAATGGGGCAAGGAGGTATTTTGGATGGCAGCCATTTGGGGCCGTGCCTATAAAGCAAGATTCTCATTTGTCAACAAGCTTAGATAAGATCTGAGAAGTAGAGGGGAGGATGATCATGGGGAGTGTATAAAACTGCTATCAGGCAGAATTCTACAGGAGGGGAATCAATGCTTACCTACCATATTATTCTGTGCATTTTGCAGTAGTTTCCTCTGTCTTCTGAAACATCATCTGGGAACTTGGTAGAAAGGCAAGTTTTCAGGTTCTACCCAAACCTACTGAATCAGAAACTCTGGAGGTGGGACCCTGTAATCTGTGCCTGGTAGGACCACCAGAGATACTGGAACCTTGCTTTGAAGGAGCTCCTAACCTATGAAGGAACTTTATTTAGTCTCTTTTCCCAATACTCCAGGAATCATTTCATTAAATAGGATTGCTGGCTCTCTCAAGGTCTTCCCATTAAAGTAACATGAAAATGCTCTTTGAAATTGTCTGTGGAATTTCTGAAGATCTAAAAGTGGGGTTGAGTTGTGTCCTTTGCATTGAGACCCAAAATGACCATTTCATATTCTCCACCCAACATAACAAAATTTATTCAAATGCTCTTAAAATTACATCATTCCATTAAGAGCAGCATAAGATTTAAAAGCAAGACTAAAAAAATGACTAGCAATTACAGGAGCTAATATAAAAATATCTACAAAGTCAAAGCCAGGTTGAAGGTCATAGATGGCAGGGCAGGTCACATCAGTACAGATGTTTGATAATGATGCTTTGCAGGCAGATGTGTTGAAGACACATTAGAGTCACATCTCTTCCACAGGCTATAGCCTTACACTGCCTAAGTTCAAATCCTTATTCCACAGCAGTATTTAGAAGGTAGCACTTTTATCACCTGTATTTAATGGATTAGGAAATGGGGGTATGGTGGCTTTCTTTTAGTATCTGTAAGATAGGTATAATGTTAACAATAATAATAGTTAATATTTTTGAGTGCTTACAAAGTACCAGGCACCTGACCAAGCAGTTTCAACATGTATGCCATTTAATATTCCCAACATCCAACATCACTATGTGTCAGGTGCTGTTATCTCTATTTTGTGGATGAAGAAACTGAGGCCCAGCAAAATTGAGTATCATACTCCAAACCATATTCCTAGTTCAATGTAAGAATTTGATGAGCTGTTACTACACACCAACATGATATCACTCAAGTTCCAAGTTTAGATCCACCATTACTCAAAGGTAGTATAGAGGCACACACATCTCATAGTCAAATGTCATTGACTTCTGAACTATCTGCCTGGCAAACATCTTTTTAGTTTTCCAGGGGCAAATTCAACGCTACCCTTTCTATGAAGCATTCTCCTGACTCCGCCCAGTTTCCACTTCTCATATGAAACTGATCATGGGCCCCTCTCTGACTAATAAAATGAGAGACTCAGACAGGAGAGTGTTTTATTGACACATCTTTCTAGATCGAAGCACAGCACCTGGCATATATTCCTTTCTTTTCTAGTGCCACATCTTTATACTGGTGCACACCACTAAAGGTTATATTTTAAAGTTCAAACAATAAATTTAATGTGAATTAGCACACAAATGTCGTGTGTGCAACAGATGGAACTACATAATAAAGGATCTCATTGGCACGTAGTGAAAGATGATTAAGATGCCGACAAATGGAATTCTGAGAGGTTGTTGTCACTGGGCTTTGAGCATTATATATCACACTCCAATATTTTAGGTAGAGTTTTCTAGGTTCTTCATTGAGTTAGGGTGTGAAAACCTGAAAAACAAAACCATGTATTATTGTAGTACTTCTCCAACTGATTTCAAATACACAGATTATGACTAGTGAGGGGCCAGGGTGAGGTCCGAAGTCAGTGGTCTCATAGTTGGTAATTTTTTAAACTTATTTATTTATCAGGGGATCCCAAAACTCTCAAGAATCAGTAGCCTCCAGATACAAATGAACCTGAAGGATTACCTGCTGAACCCAATACACTTTTAACAATATATTTCAAAATGTGGGAATTTTGGAAAAAAATCTAATTCAATCCCTAGATTATGATAACCAAACCAACCAGATTTATTCTGTTTAATATTCCTAACCTGGAATTCTATTTTGCTTTCTAAATTTATTTTATGTTAGACGTTTTTATGCAAAAGTGCTTGTAGAGCCCCCACTTTTTCTTTAATTTTGAGTTTTTGTTCACAAGTGATTCAGGAAAAGGATGTTGAAGTATCCAGGTTCCAAAGATTTTTGCCAAATTTAAAAGGAAAGTATACTTTTCACCACAGAATTGAGTGGAATAAGTTAATGTGATGAATTACATCTTCCCTTCATCTTAATCTGAAGTTGCATATTGGTTTCAGAATCATTTTCTTTGGCCTTTGTAATGACTTCTTTACTAACAGCATTAATTGCAGTATATTTCGCTTATGTCTGTATGACATCTCGGGCAGCCTCGGCCTGGACATCAGCTGCATTTAGTTCAGTTCATGAGAATATCAATCCAACTAGTTTTATCAAAGAGAACCTTTTCTTTCTCCAATTAGTGATCACTGGGGTAAAATGTTGGCCTCTATAAATCTGTGTAAAAAAGCTAATATCAATAGATATTACATTTTTATTGAGCAGATCAATATCAATGAACATTGATATATGTAGTTTTAGAACATATAGTGTATATTCAGTATTGTAAGCATTACTATCGACATTTTAATTTCTTATATTACCTATGGAACAGACCAGATATTTGTCATAAAATAACTTTGAAATGCTATTTAACCAATAAAAATGAGGAGTATTTTTCTTTGTTAGCTATTTTAAGAAAGAAAACATACTTCAATAATAAGTTATCTTGCTCTGAAAATTCATGATCTTAGCTAAAGTTTTAATAGGCTTAAAATTAAGCACCTAATTTTAATTCGTGTAATGAATGAGGTGGATTTTTTAGACAAAGTATATTTATCAATGTTTAAAGAAATTCTGTTAATATACAATACCTTAATATGGAGAAAATCCCTCCAGCAAGCTCTTTGAATGTATCTAGGATTTTCTAATGGGGAGAACACATTGCTTTCTGGAGGTACCAAAACTTATTCAAGTGTTTTCCTTTTAGTAACTTACCTTTTTCCATCCTTCAGGTGATAAGTCTACTTCTCAGGCTTTTTATGTGCTTGAACTGCAAAAGAAAATCTAGCTCAGTCCAGAATCATACCAGTCTCAGTTAATCCTGATTCACAGACCAAAAAAAAATTTTTTTTTTATTGATCATTACCAGAAGAAACTACCAGTTCCTTTTTTGCCATGTTTACCAGGTCTAGGAGTCCCCTGTATACACAAAATTTGACTAGTCAACAGAAACCCAAGTCTCTCTTGGAGAACAAAAGATTTTCATAGTGTGTATGTGTATGTGTGTGTATGTGTGTGTGTGTGTGTGTGTGTGTGTGTGTGTGTGTGTGTGTGTTTTACATGTGACATTTGTATACCAAACCTGTGAAGTATTTATTATATAGAAAGTCTGTAGTACACAATTTAAATTGGCCTGGGGCCATTGCAATTACTTATCTTGGTTCTTTGCCGGGTTCATTTCATTATACAGTCCAATGGCAAATGTTCTAAATTCTAGAAGCTTTGGGGTATTTCCCCCCTTTTGTTTCTTAATGTATTATAACCATGTGCCAAAGGCTACAAGGAACTAAAGTCAATTTTAGGTACATTTATATCTTTGAGACCTGTTACTGTAAAGTAGCCCTCTGAGATAATTGCTAGTCTAGCTTCATAAAATGATTTTAGATAAATATTCCAGAAGGTTTATTATCCATTTTTATTTGTCTTTGTTTATTTTGACCAGGGCTTCAAATAGATATGTGGATTTGGGGCCACATTTTAAGTTACATATCAACTTTAAAATTCTCTGCCTTTTTTTCCCCCCCACTACTAGTTTAGAACTAACCTGATTGGATCTAATAAGTGTAGACGCAAAGGTAGTTGTAAGAGATTTAGCCAACTGAAATTCATGAGAGCATTCTTAGGAAAGAAAATGGTTATTTACTTCATTCCAACCTAGTGTCATCAAGGTAGCAACCTAGACTAACATTCTGATTTCCAGAATTTATGTTTTGGGATTAATTGTCGATAATAATGAAGTTTTAACCACATCATTGTGCCAATGAGCTCCATACTCAAGAAGTCAACAAGAAAAATCATATGAACATTTCAATTGATGTAGAAAAGACAACTGACTAAATCCAACATCCATTCCTAACTAAAACAAAACAAAACAAAAAACTATAAGAAAAACTAACAACAAAAGGGAGTCCTTCAACTTAATAAAGGACATATGTGAAAATCCTAAAACTAACATCATACTTAGCAATCAATGAAAGACTGAATGCTTTTCCCATAAGATCAGAAAAAGACAAGTATGTCTAATCTCACCAGTTTATTCAACATTTAATTGGAGGTTCTAGCCAGTGGTGCGATAAAGCAAGGGGAAAATATTAGATTATAAAGACAGAAATAAAACTGTCTTTGCATACAACATGATTGTCTGTATAAAAAAACTCATTGATTCTTCAAAGTAAAACTATTAAAACTAATCAATGAGTTTAATATTTTGCAGGGTACAGATCAATATAAAAATTTAATTGTTTTTCTATATATTAGCAACAAATGCAAATTAATATTAGTAAAAAAAATGCTGTTTATAATATAAAAATATGAAATACTCAAGGATGAATCTGACAAAAGATGTGCAAGACCTGTACATTGAAAACTACAAAAGAGAAATATTAAAGAAAATCTAAATAAAAGGAGATATTTACTCTCCAAGGGCCAGAAGACTCAGTATTTTTAAGATATCAATTCCTCCCAAATTGATGCAACACAGTGTCTTTGAAAATCTCATGAATATTATGTGTTCCTTTGTTTGGAGGGAGTAGAAATTATCAAACTCTTTCTAACATTTATATGGGAATGCAGAAAACTTAGGCTAGTGCAGACCACTCTGAAAAACGGGAAGACAATATTGCAGGGGTAACACCACCTGATGTTAAGACTTATTTGAAAATTGTGGTAATTAAGATAGTGTGGTAGTGGCATAAAAATAGAAATAGGTTAGTGTAACACAATAAAGAGTATATGTTGATTCACACATAATTGAGTTTTTGTTGTTCCTTCATTTCTGTTTTATTTGTTTATTTGTTTGCCTGAAATATTAGGGATCAAACCCTGGGCCTGGTATATGGTAGGCAAGTACTCTAGCCACTGAACTATACCCCAAGACCCTTTTTTTGTTTTTGTTTTGTTTTAAATAGAAACGAAAAAGCAATTCAGAGGAGAATAAGTATTGCCATAAACATTGGATACCCATTTGAAAACTAAAAAAAAAGGCCAGAGACCTTACAGCTACTTGAAGAGGGCATAGGGCCAACACTTCAACACACAGGCACAGGTAAAAACTTTCTCAACAAGACCCCAAAAGCACAAGCAACTCAAAGAAGATCAATACATGGGATTGCATTAAACTGAAGAGCTTCTGTGCAGCAAAGGAAACTATCAAGAACCTCAACAGAGAGCTCACAGAGTGGGAGAAAATTTTTGCCAACTACTCTTCTGATAGAGGAACATTCCAAATCTTAATGTAGAAGTTTCTCCTTTTATGTATGTGATCAGCTAGGTGTTCAGTCCTATCTGTAGTTCTTCACTACAAAGTAGTTCACTGGTTTTGTAATTACAAGTCCATCCTTAAAAATACTTGTGAAATTTATAGGAGAATGTGTTTACCTCTATATATTTATACATACATATTTGTATTTATATTTATATACATACTTACCAAAACCCTTTTATGCTTCTATGATTTATGGAGAAAATGTTCTTCAGAGTCCAATACTTACTGTAAAAATGGAAATACCTTAAAATACTGTCCAATGTAGTTTCCTAGTTGTGTGCTGTACAACTGTACAGACACCATTAATATAATCTAGGACTAAAATAGCATCCCTCGTAGTTGTGCATCATGGTGACCCTAGTGGTTTGGTCCTTTGGAACATAACCCTGGTCTATTCTTATAGCTTTCTAGTTGAGGATTAAGCTAATAGAGTGACTCACAGTCCCCTGTCATAGAGGATTTTGCTATGAGGGAAAAGTAGTGAACAAGCTTAGGAAATGTGCCTGTCAAGGTGTTATTCCTCTAAACTTTGCAACAGGGCAGAGATCAAGTTTATGTTTCAATTTTGAGTAGGCAGCCTAAAGCTTGAGTGCAAATCTTAAACTATGAGTTGTGTGTCTAGCCTAGGAAGAAAATGGTGATTCAAGAAATAAAAAGAGTGGAGAAGAGCTGTACCTTCAGTAGGTGTTTGTTCCCTCTCATAAGCTTCCTTTTGCATTGATTCATATGTCGTGTAGAATTGAGTATTTTCTGAGTGTTAAGATGTAAGGACAACATAGAGTTTTATTTTTGTCATAGACTCTAAGAAGATACTTGTTATAGGAACAAATAATAATGAGCCAGTCTTGCAAACAAATATTCAAAACAAAGCCTATTTTTAGCATTTTTAATTATACAAGTAATTCATGTTCATTGTAGACAAATGAGAAAATGAACATAAGAGAACAACAAAGAAAAAAGCCAGAAACTAAATTCTTGCATAATTCCACTACTTGGAGATAAAATTTCTAATACATACTTTTTGGATGTCCTTCTAGGTGTTGTCTTTGTAGATATACATGCAGACATATACATGTGTGTATATGTATATGTATATAGATATAGATATAGATATGTATATATAAATATATATGATATCAACTTTAAATACATTTCTATAGCCTTATTTCTCTCAGCATGTTACCAAACTCTCCAACAAATATGCAATATACCACCATTTTAATGCCTTGTATTTTTTCCTTGTATGAATAGATTAATTTTTTTGTCTTGGCTAATTTAAAGCATATTGAGGTCTTCTCACTTTTAATCCCCTTTTTTATTTTTTCTGAAGGAAAAAGACTTCTTCTGTAGCATGATTGTAGCAATACTTGATTTAAAAGCTACAGTTGTATATTTTAAATGGCAGAGGCTTTTGTAGTCACACCTTTTGAACTGTTAATTTTATAATGCTGCCGAACCCTAAGTGCTTTATAGGAGTCATTGCATGATATTTATGTGCATTTTGGGGCATCATTGGTCTAATTAAAATATAGAATTAGGTCTTTCCTATTGGCTAGCCTGTTAAGGACCTTAATCTCTAAGTTAAGTAGTCTAAGTTCATTAGTCTAAGTTCTAAGGATCATTATCATCATCATCATTATTATTATTATAACAAAACTAATGAAACTATCTCAGACCTTCACCTAGCTCATGTATCACATGAGGGTGTGAGAGTAAATGATTCCTAAGCTGCATTTTGGTGTAAACCTATGACCAACTCCATCTGTTGGAACTATGACAGTGAGCTAAAGGAGACAAAGTAGGTGATCACTAAGGTTTTTGAGCTCAGGAAGAGCTCCTAACTTCTCTAGGCCTCAGAATGTTCGTCTTCAAAATGGTGGAGCTGGAGGTGATAGCTGAAGTTTTCCTCCAGTGCAGGTATTTTGTGGTTCTATGACAGAGAAGCTTATGTTCTGTCACAGTTGCAGTTATACTTCAGACCCCTGGAGGCTTGGCATGCATCTCTGGCTACTGACCTCATCTCACTCATTGTTCTTTTGCTTTTATTTTGTCTGTCATCCAGTACTCAGATATTAACTGTACCCCTGGACACCTCCTCTATCTGGTCCCCTTTTTTCTCAATTCTCATATATGATCTGTTTTTTTTTTTGTTCATGTTCCATGAAATCTACCATATCCTATTGGGTTGACCCAACTGGTTTTGCGAGAGTAACCCTTAGGCCACACTTTAAATATACTGCTTGCGGCTATGGCATCAAAGACTGGATATAAGGATGGGTTGGGCCTGTACCAACTCCATACATGTGAAGAAAGAAAGAAAGAAAGAAGGAAGGAAGGAAGGAAGGAAGGAAGGAAGGAAGGAAGGAAGGAAGGAAGGAAGGAAGGAAGGAAGGAAGGAAAAAAAAGGGGGGGGGTTCAGTATCTATCTGCTTTATACTTCCTAACTGCTTAAAAGATGTTAGTAACTACTGATACCTAAACTGGAAACATGCTGAGTGAAAGAATTCAGAGGCAAAAGGACATGTATTATATGATCCCATTTATATGAAATATCCAGAAAAGCAATCCATAGAGTCAGAAAATAGGTTAGTGATTGCCAGAGGCTGATGGGAAGGGAAAATGGGAGTGACTGGTGGTGGGTACAGGGTTTCTTTTTGGCATGGTTGAAGTGTTCTGAAATTAGAGAGTGGTGATGATAATTGCACAACCTTGTGAAAAAATTAAAACCACTGAATTATCCTCTTTAATAGAGTGGCTATTATCCAATTTGAGTTATAGCTCAATAAAATATTTGTTAATTAAAAGATTCAAATAATCATTTATTTACACAATATAGCTTACCTAGATATTTAGGAATACTTCAGTAAGCAGTTTTAGGGAGATAGGCAGGATCATGTAGGTATAGCCCAAGCCAGGTGCTTTTTTATCTCTGTGCCTTCCAAAGACTGAAGTGATTTTTCCCTTGGGAGGAAGCTCTCTTGATCACTGTAGAGAGAAGCAGCAGCAGCAGCAGCAGCAGCAGGGAGCTGTGGCAAATACCTGCAGACTTATTCCTGTGTTGAAAATGGAGCCTCTTGACTACATAGGTAAATAAAGAAGAAACAAGATTTTGCCCAAAGCACTGACACTTTGGTATCCATCCCTTCAAAAGCTAAATTCACTAAAAAGAATAACACATTAACAATAACAAAAACAAGTTGGATTTCACTAGCAGAGATTTTCTTGCAAAAAAACAAAAAAAAAATCTAATTCAGTTGGATATTTTAACATGTCTAGGAGTTTTTAGTTGAATAAACATTATTTTAATGTCTCTAATTAGCTATGGAGCCCAACTGTCCATAGGATCCAGTGCTTTAATTATTTTGGAAGACTGTCTTCCCTATCTGTGCCCCCAAGGAAGAATTGTATTGTCTTCTCCAACTACTGAGAATATGTCCTATTTTTAAAAGCCTCCAGAGAAGACACTTCTTCAAAGAGATGGGATGGCAAAGCTTTGCCCTAGACAGCGTTCCCAGTGGAGCTAATCAGCCAGGTGTCTGATCCCCATGGCGTCTACCTGACTCCTTCCTCCCCTGCAGGACTCAACCACTGGCGGAAATAATTGTGAGCCCAGGACACCTTTAGAGGTTTGTTTTTGTTATGTTTTGATATATTTTTTCCAACATGGAAATTCCTTCTGCTTACTTTGTACAGCACTAAGATGTTGGTGGTGATTCCCAGAGGTCAGATGGCTCAGAGCCATGGATCATCACTTAAGAGTAACCTCCCAGGCTTCTTGACATTTTCTTCCTGGAAGAAATGGTCCAACTTCACCCGAACCAAGGAGTCATTGGTTACTTTCCATCACACATTGCACCAATATATCCTGTGGCTCTTCCACTCCCTCCTCCTATCTCACTATGGTAGATCTGAAAGGTGTCTAGCTCAGTCTCATCACTGCAGAAAAAAAACAAGATAAAATGCAGACTTGCCCAGTAGGATCCAGTAAAGTAGTGATTGAGAACCCAGATCTGGGAACTCTATTTGGGTGTTTCTCACATTCCCAACTCACCATACTACTCATGTAGGTTTATATCATTCCAATTAGATTCGTACTCTTTTCCAATAGGAATTATTAAGATGGGGGTGGGAATTGGGGAAGGGTTAAATGAGAAATGTGTGCATGTATGCCTTTACCTTTAACAGATTGTACCTAACAAAGATGTATGATTACAATGCACCAATTAAAAATAAATAAAAAAAAAGATAATGCCACTGCATTAAACCATGAGGTATGTTTTCCCCATAAATGAGCAAAAGGCAGAGGCTACATAGGAATGTCTATTCAGTGCTGTTGTAGGGAGCAGAAATTCTCTAGCAGTCTGTTTATTGAGCCAACATGGGGTTGCTTGGGTTCAGGAACAATACCTTTCTTGAATAGTGTTTGTTTTAATTAATGTTATTTTATTTATTAGTTCTGAATCTCTTAGCAGTCTTTTCCTGCTGTTCATGATGTCATATTGTCAACTATTTTCAGAGGTGACTGTTGAGGATGTTTCATTATCATAAACCAGAGCTTCCAATAGCAACTAACACAGACCTCAGTAGTAACTATTCATTTCCCCTTCTGGAGGGTCCAATGGCTTTGTTGATGTCCCACACCACTGAGGGCACAAACTAGATAGAAGTGGGACAGTAGCCCTAAGTTGACATTTGTAGATTTGTTTCCTTTCTATGAGCAAAGTTTATCACTAATTAGACACTTCTGGTAACCAGGAGCTTTATCTACTCACACATAGGAATGTAAACAGAAACTGTACCCTAGTCAATTTCTAATAATAAAACTCTGAATGTTATTCAAGGGTTTTGGTCTTCTTTACTTGAAACCTTTAATATCTTTTTAAAAAGATTTTTATTGTAATAAAAACCCACATATAACATAAAATTTACCATCTTAACCATTTGTAAGTGTATAATCCAGTAATGTTAAATGTATTCACATTGTTGTGAAACAGATCTCTGGAACTTTTCATTTTGCAAAACTAAAACCGTATAACCACTAAATGATTCTCTTTGTTCCCCTTCCTTCAGCCCTTGATAACTACCATTCTATTTTCTGCTATGAACTTGACTACTTTAGGTACCTCATATAATTAGTGGAATCATATTCACCTTTTTATGTCTGCTTTATTTTATTTAGCAAAATGTCCTCAAGTTTCATTCATGATACAACATATAATGAGATTTCCTTCCTTTTTTGACCGAATAATGCTCCATTGCATTATTTATCATATTTTGTTTATCTCTTCATCTGTCAACAGACACTTGTTTTATTCAACCACTTGGCTGTTGTGAATAGTGCTGCTATGAACATGGGTATACATGTATTTTTTCAAGACTTTGCACTCAATTCTTGTGGATATTTGAATTTCTTATATATATTGACTCTTTTTCAATTTATAGACTAAAACACAAGACTTTGCTACACTAAATGCAGCAATACTCTAAACAACAACAAAAAATCCAGAGCTATAACCTCTGACTCATCACAATATTTTTTTCAGCGAACATTGGTGGAAAGTTTTAGCTTCCCCATTCTCTGGATAGGAAAATTCGAGCACAAATGTCCCTTCACCTTGCCAGCCAGCCATGGAGCTTGGCCCTGACTTCAGATCTGCTGATTTCCACTTATGTGCAGGAATTGACATTGGGGCTTAATTAAGAAACCATATTCTGAAAGGAAAGGTTTGCCATTATTTGGGCAAAGGCTTACTGACTTTGGCAACAGGACTGAGTGTCACACTTTCCTTTGGCAACTGTGGTTATTTCTAACCAATTGCTATATATTTCCAAGAATGTTCCTTGTGGGACTATTTTGGCTTCCATTTATAAAATGTTAAGGGATAATAACACTTAGCAAGTATATGTCTAAAGGTTTGCACTGAAATGTTCCATGCTATGCACCCCCCTTTGCCATTCTCCTTTTTATGTGTCCTCAAATGCACTTACACCCTCTGTATTCCCCAATCATAGCCCCTTTGTTCTGCCTCAAAATCAGACCCTTCTCTGTTCCTGTCTCCATGTTAAAATAACCAAAAGATTTTCAGCTTGCTATCCCATTATGTAAGTCCAAACACTGACATTATTTCTTCTCTTTCCCCTACCGTCTGATGTTAAGACTGCAAGCTGCTGTTCAGCTCCTCCAGTTCATAAATGCAGATGCTTCCTGCTTTTCTTTTACTCGAGTTCCCCAAGCTTATCTGCTTGCTGGCTCGCCATCCTATTTATGCATGGTCAGATTCAGATGCATCTCTACAGAAACTTGAACATCCCAGAATAGACAGTGCCTTGGAAATGCATCCATCCTCACAAACCCTGTAGGGGAAAAGACACAGCTGCTTAGGAGTGTGCATTTAAGATGTATCAAGCAACAAAATGGACCCTTCTACTTCAATTCATTTATAGAGTTACATGTACACATGCACCTTTTTGTCATTGCCTAATGTGAGTAGATCTGGTATACCCCCAAGTCAGTACAGACTGCCTTTAAAAAAATTGCGATTTAACAGCCTGCCTTTCTTTATCAATATACTCCATCTGAGTTATCCTGAGAAAATAAGCTTTCTTCCATTTTTAGCAATGCATTTGGGAAATATGTCCATGAAAGTATGTTATGTCAGTAAAGTAGTTAGATGTTGATCTGTGAAATGTGCAAATATGTTTTCTGTAAGATGTGTGAGGACACGGGCAGTTTATTCATTTATATAACAAACTTAATGCCTTTCCCACATTCACATAATAATCCCTTTTCCTGAACAGTGTGTACACAGCTTCTGTAACTTGATCCTTCACTTCATTTATTAATTTACATGTCCATTTCCCCCCTAGGCCACTAGTTATCAATTGGGAGCATTTTGTCCCCTAGGAGACACTTGGCAATTTCTAGAGAGAGTATTCATGGTCCCAGCTGAGGAGGTGCTACTGAAATCCAGTGGGTAGAAGCCAGAGATGCTGCTAACTAGCCTACAATTCATAGGACAGTCATTCCCAAAGCATTGTCAGCTCCCAACATCAACAGTGCTTGGATTGATAAATCCTGCCCCAGACTATGCACCCTTGGGGACAAGGACTGTATCATATCCTTCTGTTTCTACTACCTTACCTGCAGAGGGACCACACCCCCCACCCCCAGGGGTGGCAGTGATAGTCAGTCTGGAATTCCAGGAGTGCAAAGGTGAGTAGCATGAAGTCTCTTTCTTTAGATTTGCTACCCAGATGTGGTCCATGGACCAGTGGAATTTCTATCACCTAGAATGTTGTTAGAAATGGGGGCTCTCAGGCCTTACCACAGACCCACTGCATTAGACTCTTCATTTGAATAAAACCCTTAGTGGATTCAGATGTGCAATAAAGTTGCAAAGCACTGACTATATGGTTTTAGAGTCCAATAGTTAGGGCAAGAAGGCTGGAGATGCACAGAAGTAAAGGTCCAGGTTCACGTGGCTATAGCAATCCAAGCTGCTGCACGTGACATCATCCCTGGAGCACGGGGTATAGGTGAGCATAGCTATAGCCCAGGAGTCAGCTGAGTTGGGGACCTCAGGGCCACAGTTGGCGACTCCTGTGAAGCTAAGCAGTTCCAACAGATTTGAAGACATGGGGTGATGAATGAGCAGACACTTCGGCAAGAGTGGCAGTAGCTCGGTCAAGGAAAGGGGTGGGATGGGACTCTGAGCAGTGCATGTTGAAGAGGAAGACTGCCAGGCAGCACTGGGAAAGGCTAGGCCTTGTGCCAAACCCAGGAGAGGCCAAAGCTCGGAGACTGCGGGGGTGAGAGAGCCCAGACTGGCTACAGGCTGCTCATTCCATTGTCTGGGTAGCTTGGGTTCATTAGAGGAATCGAATTACTCAGAATTCTTATACAATAGTTCACAGTCCTTCCAGGGCTTGATAATGTGGTAATTAACATGGGGATTCCAGGAATGCTTTGGATTTGAGTTCCGTCTGTAGCGGGCTTGTGTGTCTGGAATCTGGACATTGAAAATTGCTCTTCCGACAGTCCCTTTATTTCCTTCACGAAGGACCAAGAGGACAAGAAATCTGAGGGAAAGGACACATATAAACTAAACGGAAGGAAATCTCTGAGGGGCCAATCTGATAGCATTTTCCACATTTTCCAGCAGCCCTTCTGAATCTGTCTGTGTTTGAATGTCATGGCATTATACATTTCATGAGATATTAAAGGACTTAAATGTGTGCTTCTGTTCTTTTACATTAATTCAAAGGCCACCGGATTCCATTATTAGGAAGATGTTGACTAAACCAAGTTAGCTCATTAAATGATATCTTGTCAATCAGAGTGTTCCTCACAACCTAACCATGACCAGGAAAATTCTACTTGCTCAGGAAGATGAGGGAGAATTGTTAGCTGCCCAGACTGTCTGGATGAAGACCCACGTCCTCTAATAGATCAACTGGCTTGCCTTTTCCTGTCCCTGTTAGCTTCAGAAATTCTGATTTGACTCTCTTGGACCTGAATAATGTGAAGTCTAGAAAACCCAGAATCCCCCTCATGTTGCTAACAGGACAAGTTGCTTAATCCCCTCAGAAATCACCAATGATTTCTCTGAGTATATTTTTATAACACATTATACTTCTGGTTTGGGTTTCAAACTATTTCAGATTATGTCTAGGCCTTACAAGTTAACACTTTTCCATAGATACTTTTCTCTTCCTCCAGTACCTTTGGGAGCCCACAGGAACATATGAAGCCAGATGCTTATATTTGAGATGGCTCAAGGAAGACTAGTTAATGGAATATTTTGATCTCCACGTGGGCCACACTTGCCAGAACATAATGTGGTATGCTCATGCAGCCCATTATGTAGCAATGATATTAATGTGTGCCTAAAAAATATTTCCTCATTCCATTTTCCACATGCAATGCTGGCCCCATGAGAGCTCTGGCCACTGATGAGACTGCAGGTGATGAGTATGTTTGTAGCTAAGCAGGTAATAATCCTTACAGTATAATTTCCTCCTCTTTTGGAAAGACTCTTTTCTGCTATAGGTCATGGAAAGGGGCCCCAAAGCCTAGAAGGATCCAGCTAAGAAATTATACTTCTGGAAATGACCTTTTGCCCAGAATAAATCAAATCCTGGCAAAGTTTAGTCACAATGCACAGATCCAGTTCATTTTGCTACTGCTTACATCCACAAGAAAGAAACAATTAGAATGTGTCATTGGTATGTCTTCTTTAGATGTCTAGGTATCCATGGACTCTCAACACTGGGCCAACAGAACTTGGGAGATCCTGTGGCTCAATTTCAGACATTTATGGATAAGGAAACTGAATCTTTGAATGACAGGGTTGCCTAAAGGTCTTTATTTGTGAGTTTTAGATTTAGATGTAAGTTCTACTAGCTTGGCCACTAACTAGCTTTGTGGCCTTGAGCAAGTTATTGCTATTCCTGCAGCTTTAGTTTCCTTATCTCTAAGAGTAGACTTATAGCACCTAGTGTACAGGATGGTTCTAAATCCTAAATGAAATATAAAACATTTAGCAAATGCTTTCAGAACATAGAATTCAATGAACAGAGGTTATTATAGCTGTTTTTTATTGTGTGGTTATCTTTCTAGGTCATGGCATTAGTTACTGCAAAAATTAGTATGCAAAGGTAGACAATTCGAGTGCCAGGTCTGTGAACTTCCTTGACCTCCTTTCTCACCCCATTCCCACACAAATGTAGGGCTTCACCATACTTTCTAACTCTCCTCTCCTTAAAAAGACTTCATCCTCAAAAAGAACGGTTATATACAGATTTTTCTTAAATGTAAACTGAATTACCTTCACCTAAGAGTATGCGAAATGTGTTGGTGACTCTATCCCAGTTATTTGGTCCATGTGTTTGGTTAACTACTCTCTTATGGGGCTGTTTACTATCATCAGTAAAGGGATTCTCTGTAAGACAAATACAGAGTAAGCAGTATTGTGACTGGATTCAGTTCTAAAGGCTGCCGTTTGTCTTTGTCTTTCCCTGAGTAGGCTGCTCTGCTCACTTTGACTCTGGAGAGGCTTCACTAGTTCTCAAGATCAGAAGGAATAGGCTTCTGATCTCCAGAGTCTGAGCTCAAGTTCTAGGCCCTGGCAAAATTCAAGGCTCAGAGGGCTGCAGCTCTGAACTTGGATCTGAGGTTTGAACCAAAGAGTCTCTGGGCTGAGGGGAGTATGGTGGGACTGAAAGAATCCTGATTGGATCATTACACGCTGTATGCATATGTCATATTATAATACATATTCCATAAGTCCATAAATAAGTACAAATATCATATGCCAATTGAAAGTAAAAAAAAGTTGGGCCCACTGTGTGTGTCTTGTTTTAGCCTTCTTCTAAGCAGTGAAACACAGAGGCTTTGGAACTGCACAGAGCTGGTTGCCAATTCTGGCTCCACAGTATGCTAGTTGCATGATTTGCATGCAATGTCTGTTTTATCATCTGTAAAATGTGTGTAATATTGGTAAGGATTTCATAGGATTCCTTTGAGGGTAGAATGAGATAGTCCTTAGCACAATGGTTGGCATAGACTAGAGAAACATGCATGTCCCAGAGTTCGCTGAGAGAGCACTTAGCTCATGGGGAATATAAAATCAAGCTCCTTTTGTTTTCCGTGTTTGTCACCAAAGCAAGCAGTAGGTGTTATGCATGTCATGTCTTTCCCCTTTGGAAGTATTTGTGCTATAGACTCATTTATTTTCCCACAGGCCAGAATTGTGATGGAAGTTACACATGTGCATGATGAGATGCAAGAGTTTAGGAAGCCCAGAAATGCTCACAGAGAGATTCTTTTGGAGATTTGGTTGCTATTTTGTCCACACTGTCTTAAACCAATTGGTATGGAGATAGGTCTCCTTAGCAAGTCACTTGATTAACTTTCCTCATAAGCATGGAACATGGCCCAGGCCTTACTCCTGAAACTCTCTTCAGCCAACAGCATTTCCACTTTGGAGCTTGTTGAACAGGAAACTGCTGCAGTTGTGATCTGCAGCAAAGGAATGAAAGGTTAGGAAGGATGTAGGCAAGAAACTAAGACCCCATTTTCCTTAGATCATCACCCTCACAAACCTAAATGTTTGTTTCCACATCACCTCCAGAGCACTCTATCCTGAGAAGGGAGCCAGCCATTTATCTCTTCCTTACGTCTTCCTTCCCTCCTTCACGTCACATCCAATTTGAGGACAGGACATATAGGTCTTCCAGAGGCATTTGAACTCAAGATAAACAATCCAAGCAGGTGATGCATTTATCCACAATTTCTATTAGAGAATGAAGGAAATAAAGAGAAAGGAAAGGTGAGTGTCTAATTGCTGACAGCACAACCTTGGAACTAAAAGTATCTCTAATACTCTTTTCTCCAGTTCACAGGAAGCAGGCAAATCATTTAGGCAATCAACTCCTTTCATAGATAATGAGTGTGGACATCTTTCCTGGGATTCTGATGGCAGAAGACATAGAAACAAATTGTTTGTGACACAGAGCCACAGAGACATTAGCTGGTCGGTGTAGCACAACCTCGCATGGCCCTACCACCCTGAGAGGTGGGTCGCGCAGTACCTGCCAGCCTGAAATCCAGGTCACTTGGCGAGAAATGCCCCGAGTAACTGCCTACTTTGGGAATCAGGAGTCTGGACCTTCAGATTTTTCTTACTCTGGGTAGCCTACACCTCTTCGCCAAAGCGATCCAGGTCCATTGTTACTCTCTTTACTCCCAATATGTGGCCAGTGGGTTTAGAGGGCTATGGTTGGCAGGAGGAGTACTAAGGCCAAGGGAAGAGTATGGACTAACTGGGCACCTGCTGGGAAACCCTTTACTCTGAGTGTTCTTAAGAAGCATTTCTAAATTCCCTGTAAAGAACCATTGTTATCACTTAAGAATACTGTATGATTATATTTAAAATTCATATAAAATTTTAGTCTTCAGTACACTTCCCTGTTTCTTCTCTTAAAACATTATCCCATAGCATGTAACTTATTATCATTTTTCAAGTTAGCAAACATTAGGCACAATGCTGAAATAATAACCTTCAATTTCATTCACAATAGAGTATGTAGTGGGACTAATCTAGAACTAATCTAAAAATATTAAACTAATTCATCAGCTTCAGGGACAGCAAAATATTGGTGAATAGTGTTATGCATTATTTTCCTGAAACTAATACCTCCATCTATTTCCTGTTTGCCTTACCCCCCAATCCCTTAGCAAAGTACCCTTTTCATATGAGAACAGAAAGATTTTCTTCATAAACCCCATTGAAATAAAGCTATTGCAAACATAGTATACCCAGTTTTCTAATCTTATGGCCAAATCCATTTATGGGAAGAAAATAGCCAAGAAGTCAGTGTGATTCCCAGTTGGAGCATGGGTAGAAGCAATTTGCTGGACAAAGTAGCCAATTTGTGTTTGATGTGTGTGCCCCATTTCTATCACCCACACACTAATTAGCCCCAGTAAACAGAGAGACACTTTTTTCAAATATATATTTCGTAATTATCTCAGTTCATATGAAAATTGCAACCTAAATCATCCATCTCTCCCTTAGTTGTGTACAGAATTGTTCACGTTAACATTTTAACATAGTAGCCCTCCTCTTGGGTTGAAAGTGAGTCATTAAAAATTCATTCATTCCCTGGAATTATTAATTTTCCAGTGCTAAGATCACTTAGCACTGGAAATGTTTTAGGTTTTCTGAGTTTATATTTACATTTATATATGTTAAACAGCTGTATAAAATATCCAATCTGCTTTACTTTTCTAAATTTACAGATGATTAGTTCTTAGATATATGATTAAATATTAGCCTTCCATAACCTAGCGACAAAACAATGTGTTTTATCTCAGGCTATGTGGACACATTGAAAAAATGTATTTTAAATTTCTTTCAGAAAACTATGCAGAGTCAGGCAGGTGGGTTATTATCCCATTTTGTTACAAGGTAGAAAATGGTCAATTTAGTAGAATGTTATACCTGGAAGAGATAAAGGAATTTAGAGTTATACAGCAAGAAAGTAGCATAGGGTGAGACTATAAATCAATTTGTTAAAAAAAAAAACAATATTATCCCAATAAATAATCATTGAGCATGTTTATACTGTGTGTGTGTGTTTATAGGACATGCAGATGTTGGTTCTGAAAATAGAAATTCAGAAATGAATAGGATATACTGTCTACCCTCAAGGAATCTACTTTCTCTTTTAGGTCTGCTGACACAGTTCCTAGTGGTAAGATCAGGAGAATACCACAAATATCATGTGCCTTCAAGTCAGCAAGAATTTTTTTTTTTTTTTTTTTTTTTTGCGGTGCTAGGGATTGAACTCAGGGGCGTTCTACCTCCGAGCTATACCCCCAGCCCTATTTTTTATTCTTTATTTTGAAACAGGGTCTCACTAAGTTGTGGAGTGCCTCACTAGGTAGCTGAGGCTGGCCGCGAACCCGGATCCTCAGGTTTCAGCCTCCCGAATGCTGGGATTACAAGCGTGCACCACCACGCCCGGCCAGTCAGCAAGATGTTTAAGAAAAACTTTTATTATAGTCACATGACCAAGATGGAGGAATATGGGGTTGGAGGTCTGGATTATGGAACTGTTAAGTAAAGTCCATACCGAAGTAGTTTGGCTTGATATAAACCCAGCCTAGAAGGGTTTCTAGTAGAGAGGTGCAGAAAGGCACTTAACTGTGTCCATCCAATGCTTTGACAATTACTTGGGTAAAACTATTACATTATTAATGAACTCAATGGTATAAAGGAGAGAGAGAGAACAAAGAAAGTCCACAGCAGTTTTGGCATTATCAAATGTATCCCACAAGATGGAAAATGAATAAAAATAAAATAATGAAATAAATATAAAATACTACATGGAGCTATTTAACATAACAACAAATATAATTAATTGAAACAGTTTAGCTTTTTATTTCATTTAAATGTTTAGTATAGTTCTGTCTTTGATTTTGTTTTATTTGGTAAAAATAAAAGTAATCAAAGGTAAGATTTAGGAAAATTGTTACAAATGAAAAAGTAAAAATTTTTGCTTTAGCAACTTCAATTTTACCCAGTTCCCCGTAACTTGCCATATTCATTAAAGGTCTTTTTAGCATTCTCTATAGAGACAAAGTTTTACATTCTCTGCTTTCCTTAAAACAACAGTTTGAATTTCATACATTACATACTGAATCTTTCATGTTTTATATTTTATTTCAACACATTGACAGAAGAAATGATGGATATTTTAAGTATACATTAGCTATTCCTAGTGTTCCAATTCATTAGCATGTATTTGTGAAAGAAAATATACAATTTAGCATTCATTTGCAATTTCAAATGTCCACTCATCAAAAGTCACATAGTAATTGGAGAGTCTGAAGAATTCACCAACTATTTTTTTCATCCATGTAGTTAATAGGAAAAAAAAAATGTTTTGCTGAGTCATAGGAAGCAATAAAATCTCATTTTAACTAAAAATGTAATAGAGTCTGTAAATGAGGCATAACATTCTCATGAAAAAGGTATCAATTTATTGGCATCATCTTTACTTTCTCTCTTACTAAATAAGTAGAAACTAGGAAGTTAGTAGCATGCGCATATTTCAGGTTGCTCTGAATAAGGAGATGTCATTCCAGAAAATTTTGAGACAGTCATTCTATCCTTGGGATCTCTTAGTTAAGAAAATAAATAAATAAATAAAAATGCCTGAGGCACTTTTTAGCATATTTTTTCTAGAATCATTTTTAGTATTTTTCAGTTGCAAATGGTCATTGCAAATTAGATCTGACTAAATGAATTAAGGAGAGTGGATTGATGCCTGTTCCTTATTTACATGCAAAACTGAGTAAATTATTCCAAGATCCAGGTGCAATGAGTTCTATAGGCAGTAAGTTCTCAAAATAGTCCTTGGGTACAAGAACCAGCTTTCTCTCCCTATCACTAGCACCCTCCTCTCCTCAGGCTCACTCTTTCTCTCTTCCTTTGACCTCCCTGCAATAGTGAGCTATTTGAAAAGCAGAGAGAAGAATTTTCCCTTAAGCCCTAATGATAGCTATCTTAATGAATTCTAAATGTAGTGTGTGTGTGTGTGTGTGTGTGTGTGTGTGTGTGTGTGTGTGTTGACAATAAAGTGCTTGTGTTAGTAGGGCCTTATTAAATTTAACTTAACTCATAGGATGATAATTTTATCATTATCACTACATGAGACTTAACAAAATCTGGTGTCAGTATTTCATGATTCACAAGTGTTTCTTGTGCCATATTTCCTTGTTATGGTCAAAATCTTCTGGTGGACTCTAATCCTGCCTTTATCATTCATCACATATATAGCTTACATAGAATAATACTAAATGAATAAAATGAATATCAGGACAAAGAGTTTTCTCCCTTCAGTAATTTTTATAGATGGATATTTTAAAAAAATACCTGCATCCTTTTAGAATGACTACAGAATACACCAAATCATCATAGTTTCCATTCTGATTTTTACATTGAAAAGTATTACATTTAAATCCATTGTTTCTTAAATAATTTTTATCTTTATGGATTATTTATATGCTTTATTCTTCTCTTGTGTTATCTGAAGATATTTACAAATAGTCCTAAACTTAAAACACTGTAACTTTTTTCTGATCTCCTCTACCTACAAATTAGAGGTCATCCATTCAAGATTTATGTACACTACATACAGATTATATGTACATGTTAATAGGAAGTATATTTAAAATTAAATTCTTTAATAATGTTTCAATTATTAGAGAACTAAAATATGACTAGCAAGTGCTATACCCTTTTAGTTGTTGCTTCTAGAGTGATGGTGGGGATATGTTTAATTTTATTTTAATAATACAAGAGATATATAATGGTCTTGTCATTTAAAAATATAAAATTAAAATAATTGAGAAGTTTAAAAAAAAAGGTAAAAAACCAAGAGTTCACTTCAAGCTTTGCTTACAAATAATAAGTGAAATGCTAGTTGATTTGGGATAGATTCTTCTAGATCTTCTTAGGCACTAATTTATATATATGTAGATATACCTATATAGTGTTGTGTTACTGTCACTATTTATTTTGTTATACAATTTATCTATTCTTAACTAAAAATGATGTCCTAGGTTATCAGTAAATTTAAATCTACTTTTTTAAATGCCTGCATGGATTCAAACCTCAGCTTGGCTACCTAATGTCTGTGGTCTCCCACAAGTTACTTTACTTCATCTTCAAAGTGAGATGATAACTCATTTCAACAATAAGTGAAAACTGTTGTTATAGAGATTAATTGAGTTTTTTTGTGAAAAGCACAAATAGCAAATAATCATTATATACATTATATATTGGGAAAAATCTATTTTGATTCCAAATATTTTTAACAAATGATGTCGTATTATGTATCTTTATACATGCATGCAACTTATCTGCAAAATAAACTCTTGGAAGTAGACTTACCTGGTCAAAGAATATGCATAAATAATCTACTTGCCAGTTTTGACCATAACTGTGTCTTACTGCAGTTTGAGGTGAATGAATAGCAAATAGGAGTTGTTTTCCCTCTTACTATTCAGTATTCTGTTTAAAACTTTGAATGAGCTGCTATGGATTCTGTGGAGGCCCAACACTTTTATACTCAAAACATATGAAGCCTGCCACATAAGCCTTCATGTAATCATCAAAAATGCCTTGACCTTCATGCCAGTCAGTTTTGTTTCTACAATAGCATCTAGATACTCTGTGTTACAATTGACTGAATAATTTTAAGAATTTGGCCTTTTTTTTTCTTTTTGATGGCAGATATTATGTAAATGAATATTCTGCAGAGCAGTCTGCAGAACCCACTCCATCCATATGCCTCTGAGTGGATAGCAGTGGAATAATTGCTCACAAATTGTACCCAATTGAGAACTCTCCAGTTGCCTTGAAGAAACCAAAGGGAAACTAGGTCAAAAGCTTAACAGAATTGCTTTTGCTGCCCTTCACTTAGCACCAATCCAGTTATTTTTCTTGTACTTATGAAGCCCTGATCAGACTAGAAATTATAAAGTCCCTGATATTAGGGGAAGATAACAATGTTTAAATTTCATTTAGAATATACTTCTATTGAGAAAAATGTGATTTTCAAATGTGAATGACTGAAATTTTCAATGATTTATATACAAACTTTAAAACTCCAAGTTTAGAAGAAGGTATATTCAATTGTGTACAACTTTATTTAATGTCCAGAGATATGATGGTCAGTTTTATTTCAGATCATCCATTCATTCATTTATGCCTTATTTTAAAAATGTTTTTGATGTGACAAATGTTTATCTAGCTTCTACTATACTAATATGCCTGCTTTTGTGAGGCTTTCATGCCAGTGAAATAACACAGAAATAAGAAAGGAAATAAACCAACCAAACATGTGAAGGCAGGTTGTGAGAAAATGCTATAAAAATTTAAAGGATTAAATAGAAATTGATAAGAAAGAGAGCCTGCTTTAGGTTAAGTGGTCAGGCAAATGAAAATGGAGGAAAAGCAATCCAGGCAGAAGATCTAACATGCACAAAATTTTGTGGCAGGAAAAAACAATTTTATATACTCACAAAAGAGAAAGAAGATCACTGGAACAAAATGACAGTATCCCAAAATTAAGATGGAGAGGTTGGTGGGCCCTCCTCTAATATTGACTTTCAACATCAGTTGAGATCAACTTTAAAATGCATGTTCTCTCTGCCCTGCCTAAAAGTCCACTAGATGAAGGCAGACTCTCTTACAGAGTTTGGTAAGATAAGAGGAAAAATAACAGGACATTCTTTTTTTTTTTTTTTTTTTTTTTTTTTGCGGTACTGGGGATTGAACTCAGGGGCATTCTACCTCCGAGCGTATAGCCCCAGCCCTATTTTTTATTCTTTATTTTGAAACCAAGTCTCACTAAGTTGCGGAGGGCCCTCACTAGGTAGCTGAGGCTGGCCGCGAACCCGGATCCTCCGGTCTCAGCCTCCCGAATGCTGGGATTACAAGCGTGCGCCACCGCGCCCGGCTTCAGGACATTCTTTTTATTACCTGTTGGCACTATTTAAGGTCCTAAACCTACTGGTCCAACAACCCTTTGCTCAGAATTATTTAACAAAAGACAAACCAAAAAGTACAGTGGTCATCAACTGGGGATGTGCTTGCCTAGCATGTGTGAGGCCCTGAGTTCCATTCCCAGCATCAAAAAAATTAAAAATTAAAAATAAAAATAGAGTGGTGTGTTGAGAAGGGAACCGTTATTTTCTGAAGTCAATTTGCAGAAGGCTTCCAAGGTTTTATTGATTTAAAAGATCACAATCACTCCTCTGGGTGCACTTCTCTCTATTAGGTCTTCAACCCACACTGTATTATATTCTGAAATGAGTTTTCCTGTGATAAATTTGTCCACAGGATAGATAATAAGGTAAATCACAGCAAGTGACCAAGTAGGTCTCTAGAGAGGTGTCTCAGCTGACCCACAGCAGTATTACTCCAAATCTAGTGTGGACACTGGAGACAAAGCTCAAAACTCCATGTGAAATTCCTTGCTAGTTTGACCTCCAAAAGACCTTCAACTGATGGTGCAGGGAAGTGAAAATGGGTCAGTGGTCAGTGCCAGGCATCTGGAGGCTCCTCCACAGTGTACATGAGCGTCACAGGGAGAACAGCTCTGAAAATGTGTTTTCTTTTGTCAATGCCTTGATGTAATCTCATATGTCACTAAAAGAGAAAGCCCTGTATATTGATCTCATGGCTTAGTTTTTCCTCTCTCTCTTCTCAATTTCTTTCCATTGTACCACAATGTAAAACTATTTATGTTTTACATATGGTAAAATAAAATAAAATAGGTAACTAAGATCATGGTGCTTGAAATTATTGTGATATTAGATTTCTGATATATGTTGATCATAGAAGTGTTTTCAACCATTTGCAACTTCTAAGAATTTTTAAATGAGCTGGTAGGAGGTAAAAGAGATAAAGGTGAATTTCCAGTAATTAGAGTATTATGACTGAGTTTGATTTCAACCTCACAGTAAAAATTAAGAGTGGATCAATTTTAGCTCATTTTATGGAAATAAGATTTTCAAAAGTTTACATTAACTGAAAAATCTACTGGGCAAAATGCATTAACATAAAATAATTAAGAGCTTGTCGAGGGACATGGAAAGTTGTTCTTTAAATGTCTGAGGACACGTGGTTTTTTTCAGGGGCACTCTTCTAGAGTAGCAGGTGAGCAGACTAAGGCACAGGGCATTCTCAAAATGCAAATTCCCATCATGCCACTGGCAGAAGTATAGTCTTTTTTCCCCAATCCCTGGCTTCTTCAAGAAGAACTATGCTAATGATGATGTTGGAATGGAAGCAGGCATCAGTGGAGCCCTGCATTTTACAAAGAGAGGAACCCAAGAGCCCTGGGTAGCTTCCAGAATGTGATCAAAGAAACTTATCTTCCTATCACTAAGCATAACCTTTGCATTCCTTTTTTAAAAAAAGTATTTATTTTTATTCAATACAATCAGGAATTTAGATATAAAGTCATGAAATCCTAATAGTGTCCTTTATAAACTCTTAAATCCACTAATTTAATACTTGGACATGTATTGCCTGTATTTATCTGTGGCTTTACATTTTAGGCAGGCAGGTTTATTTGACAAAACACTTCTAATAAGCGAGAACACAAAGCTTCTTCATGACTGGGCAGGAGGGTCTTCTTAGAGAGACTATGAATAAGAAGACTGAAAACAGTTGTGTCTATACATTTCTCTTATAAATAAAACTGTAACCCCCACTTGACACTTGTACTGTAAATTTCAATCCTGATGTTTAGTTTACATAAACTTTAGCTACTGTAAATTATATTGAATTTTTATGTCTAGAAATGATACCAGCAGATTGCTTATTTCTGTCATAAGCACAAACCATGGAGAAAATTTCTAGTGAGATTCTTTTCATTAAAGATGCCAGGGTAGTAAGCTATCATTTAATCAAATTGCTTGAAACGTTTTGTGTATTTTAACTGCTTTTTCTCAAAAGTGAAGACAGGGCTGGACATGGTGTCACATGCTTATAATCCTAGTACATGGGAGGCTGAGGCAGGAGGATCACAGGCTCGAGGCCAGCCTCAGCAACTTAGGTAGGCCCTCAGCAACAAAGTGAGACCCTGTTTCAAAATAAAATAGGGCTGAGGGTGTAACTCAGAGGTAAAATACCCCTGTGTTGAATCTCCAATACAAAAAAGAAAAAAAAAGTGGAGACAGGGAGATAGCTATATAGACAAAAATGCCTATATAGGAACTTTAACATGTCTATGAAAAGAAGAAAAGTTGTTATTACACATTATTAGATTGGTAATGGAATTTTTAGTAATTGGATTTTAGGGTCCTTCAAATTCAATTAACTAACACATAAAATTATCAATGACAACAAAAATATGTTTTATTTTCTGGTTTCAAAATAAAAAGGCCTTGCTTTTTAGATATCTAATTTCCCTTTGTTGTAATTCACTTATATTTGAACATCTAACAAAGACTGGTATGGACAATTAAATGGGAAAATGGAGAAGATGCAAACTCTTTTAGGAAATACTTTATTATAAATCTGCCCCTAATTCTGCCCTAATTTTCCGACAGTTCATCTGCATTGTTTCCTCATTTATAGAAAGGAAATAAATAATTGTTGTGCAAAGAACAGAGAACTTAAAATATAATGTTTTCTTCACTGTTTGTAGGATTTAATGCTATAGGCACATGAAATAGGAAATGTAGACTTGCACAAGTGACTAAACTAAGATAAAGACAAAGCAAACATTAAGAAGCCAGGAGAAGCTGCCTGTGTCTCCTAGTGGAACTCGTGTCAATTCTCTTTTCCTTTAGCTGAGCCACATTCGCTTTAAGGCCTATTGTTAAACCCTAATCTCTGTTTCCATTTCTTTTTCTTTTTGCAGTTGTGAGGATTGAACACTGGACCTGGCACATGCTGGGCAAGCTTTAAGCTACACCTTCAACCCCATTTCTAAGTTTTTAATGATAAATGATTAGCTTTCCTGAAATGTAATTCTATTCACTAAAAACAAAGCAGATGAGAAGTTCAATCTTTGTATCAGGTGTACGAAGCCCTAGGAACACTTTCCCAAGAGTCTATTTGTTTGATTTTTTAGATGGAAATTCATGAAATTGGTCTCATTCATCCAAACCCTAAGGCAGGCTTATTACCAGAACTACATACCTTGCCTGAAGCATTACACATGGTTTGCAGTGTGCAGGAAACTGTGCAGCTGAGGGCCACAGGAGGGGAAAGCAGGAGTCGTTTCCAAGCCAAAGGACCAGGAGCTGCTTTCACTTTTCCTCATCACTTCAGGCCACCACTCATGAACTTTTCATAGTAGTGTATGGGCTCCTCCCCTTTCCAGAATTTTCCCAGGGTCCATCATCAGGTCTGCATCTTGGCAGGGCAGAGTGGTATCAGTGGTGAGTCCTGGAGCCAGGGGAAAACACCTTCTTCTCTACTCTCTAGAATTAGCCAGGAGTCAAAGAAGCACACGGAAGTCAGAGCTGGCAAGTCAGTTAATTTGCCTAAAGCCACCAGAGCCGGTTAGTGGCTGAGCTCCTTTCTGTACCCATGTTTTAGCTATCTCCTGATAACTGGCTCTCGACTGCTACACTGTTCTCCTTCATGTAGAAGAAGAAAGTGCCTGGCTTAGAGTCATACAGTAAGTTCATGCAGAATAGGCGGGAGAAGGCAAGATTTCATTTGTCACTGATAATTTTCTCACTCCCTGCAGAGTCCTCATTCCAGTTTCTCATCCTCAAGTCCCCATCTCTCCTCCTCCCCCGTCCCTCACTCCAACCTTCAATTGCACCATCCTCCTGTTGTAGTGAGTTGGAGCTAAGAATGCCCTTGTCCCTACACACACACACACACACACACACACACACACACACACACACGTGTTTGCCTGCTGCATGGTCAGCTAAGACAATCAGAAATATGATTGCCTTCTTTAGGGAACCTTTGGGCAGGCATATCTGTGGCATCCAAGATACTATTCCTGTTAGAACAGTGAAATATCACAAGTTTGCACTTTTCAGTCTGTGATTCAAGGCCCCTATGGATAATGCAAGTTTTTGTGAGTGCTTAACTCCCATTATATCTTTAAGAATATGTTCAGACTATTGTCAACTGATGTTTTGGAAACATAGCTGTTTTGTAAGCCCTTGACTCACTGACATCTCAACCAACCATTGAATTCTCACCTAAACTGGCTTGCATTGTTCTATAATTATTATATTTGCTTTTGTCTTTTCTACTCAGCTAGACATCACAATACTGCATATTATGCTTTTGTCTCAAGCTGGTATTGTTTAATAAATATTTGCTGACTGGTAAGATGGTAAGTGTTATATTATTTTTAGTATTCTGTGACAGACAAAATTTGGCAGTTTAATATAACATCATTTATTGAGCTCCAAATCATTTTAAATTCCTCTGTAGGAAGTAGGGAAGACGTGGTTACCTGTTACTTCTCTGGAAGAGGACAGATATCACTTAGAGACCCTTGGAGTAACTTTTTAATGTGTGGTTCCATCGCTCAAATTGTACTCACATGGCCGGAAGGCATGATTCAGCCTGCCAATAGCTGCATTACCTTTCACGTGAAAGTGCAAGAAAAAAAACACAGTGTAGAGCTGACTCAATTATAACTGTAGTCAGACCAATTAAACATATGTCACTTACTGACTCCTGAGGCAACATGATCCACAGAGCACGGGTATTATCCATTGCTCCATGTGCTCCATGGTAGTCCACGGTGGTTTGATTTTCACTGAAAGTTACTTTCAGAGTGATTCTGAAACTATGTGTGTATGAGGAACACACACATTGTTCCTCATAGCCCAGGACCATGCCAAAAATCATCAGTGGGACAGAAACATAAGTTGCCTGGTTCATCAAACTGGTCCTTAGCCCAGTTGCCTTAGAGCTTACACCTCTCATCTTACAGCCTAGTCATTAAGGTATAGCCAAGTCTTCTCTAATGACCATCAAAGCCTGATCACTAAGGAGTTCTTGGGCCATAAAACCCTCCTCAACAATCAAAAGTTCTTTAAAATAAAGCTCTTACAGAAGTCTTAACATAAGCATGTTTCCAGTATGGTTACAGGTCAAAATATATGCACTGCAGGCAATGGTATCCCAGGGGAGGTGCCCTAATCCTTTGTGTCCTGCTCTGAGATTGCTCCTTACACTACAGCTGTGGGCCTGGAGTTATTCCTGTAACAGTGCCTCTTCTCTTTGAAGATAAAATGAGGTGGAAGAAAATTAGATTGAGTGTCCACTTCTGGAAGCTGCAGATTCACCATGGTAGAAATCCCATTACTAAGTGTTGGACAGTGCGGGGAACCAGTGGTCTCTTAGAGACCACTTCTCCTGGTTCTAGCATGTCCCTTTTCCACAGTATCACTCATATTACAAACTGTGTTGGCAGTTATTCTCCAAGTAGAAGATTATATATAGAACTTCCAGCAAAATTTTCCATTATTTAAGATCATAAAAGAAAAAGACAAGCAAAACATTAAAAACTGCATTAATAATGTGTTCTTTTTTGAGGTACAAAGACCAGTGATTGAATTTTTTTAATTTCTATTTCAATTGATTGAATCCACACGTCATTTTGTTGTAAAAACCATATTATCAAAGACCAACAAAGAGAAATGAACAAAACCACTAGTACAGGTGTCTTTACCTTGTATGAGCAAAATTATTTACTTTATATGACCGAGAGAGCAATTATTTAACTTGGCACAGGAGACTCGGAAGAAAAGCCAAACCATCTCTTGTGTAAACAGGGCTATCTCCCTCCAGCCTGTAGCTGTGGGCCACTCTGCTGGGGTCCGCCTCTAAGCTTGGATCAATCATGTCAGCATTAGCAGGGTAACATAAACTGAGTTTACTTGTTAGATCAATTGTTATTATACTTTATTCAAGAGAGAATTTTTAAAACAGAGGACATGTTTTAAAAATAAACAATAAATCTGACTAGAAATTTGCTTCCCTCACCTATCCCCATGGTCTTATGCTATTCTGTCTTACACAGTACTGCTGAGTATTATAGCTTTGGGAAAGTTAGAGAGAATGTTTATCAGATAGTGTAGACTTAAAAAATGTAGGCTTTGGCCCAGCCTCTCAGGAAGCCGAGGCAGGATGATTGTAAATTCAAGGCCAGCCTGGGCAACTTAGAGAGACTGTGTCACAAAAATAAAAAAGGGCTGGGACGTAACTCAATGATAGAGTGCCACAAGGTTCAATCTCCAGTACTGCAAAACAAAACAGAACCAATAAACAGAAAGAGGTTTTCGAATCCAACCTGAGTTCAGGATTCCATGTTATCTCAAGAAGCCATAACCTTTCTTTTCCATTTCCTCATCTGTAAAATGGAAACAATATCACTCAATTCACAGGATTGTTCCTAGGGCCTTAATAAATGTCTTGAGGGAAAAAATCTTACTGTTTATTCCTGGAGTCTGGTTGACCATTTTTCAAAGGTGAGTTTGTGAGAAGGTTGTGTTCTGCAACTTTGAAGGCAACATATAGTCATGCAACTAATTCTGACCTTCTCTAGTTTTAAAACTTGAATGTCAAAATGTGTGAGTGAGTACAGAGCAAGGCTCAGGGCCTGTCCACACAGCCATCTAGTCGACATGAAGCGTGCTCATTCCTGGGGGTACCAGGGTCAACCCCTTTCACTCCTGAGGTGGAGACAGTATCCTCCACTGCTCAGCTGTGTACACCAGGATAAGTGAGCATCTATTTGCAAGGCCAACACTTGCAAGCCAGACTTCCTGTGAAAGGAGACTGAGGGAGAAACTGCACTGAACCACAAGGAATAAGTCCAAGCCAAAAAAAAGAAAAGAAAGACAGAAACAGTGTAGGGAGATAGACTTTAACTGAAGGCTTTGGAGAATATGTATCTGTATGTTATGTTATAAAGTTTCCAAAGCCTTCAATTAAAACATAAATATTATAGGTGAGCATGGTGGAGCACCCCCTGAAAGGCTGAAGTAGAAGGATCACAGATTTGAGACCAGCTTCAGAAACAGTGAGACTCTCAGCGACCTATCAAGACCCTATTTCAAAATCAAAAATAAAAAGTTCTGGGAGTATAGATCAGAGGTAGAATGTCTGTGTGTTCAGTCCTCAGTACTACACACACACAAAAATGGTGGAAATATGTTCTATATATTTTAGAAAATGGAAACAGTATGCTCTATAGGCAAGACTTAATACAGATGAGTAATTTGTTTTCTATATTATCCTCTTAAAGGTCAGGACTATATTTGCCAAATTATTCTATAATATGTCCAAGATTGCTACTTCTCCTAAACTGCTAAATATATATTAATAATTACAAGTCTGTTTGTCTCAGACTCTGCCAATTCCATGGTGAATAGCCATACAGCTTTGATTTTCAGAAAAAGAAAAAAAAAAGTGCTGGTGGTAGATGGATATGCCAAACCACTGACTATTCCAATGATTCTGCCTGATCACATCTTTCTATTCTCAAAATTTTCATCATCAATGAAAAGTTGAACTCTGCTTCATCTTCAGTGCTAATTCTTGGGAAGGGTATTAAGTATATACAGACTACTTAGATTCCTCTAGAAAATGGTGTTGTTTTGCAAGTGGCCAAAAGAACAACCGAAGGGAATCCCAGATGGATCAGGGGAGCTCTGACTTTGACACAGTCAAGATCTGGGTTCAAGAGAGAAAGATGCAATATCCATTTTTTTATCCTCTTTGGGTTTTGCCTTTATTTTTGTTTTCTTCTGTGATTTTGGAAAGGGCTGTCACAAAGAGGGTGTGGTGGGAAAATGTAAATCTTCCTCTAGGTTATCGGGAGCTGACGTCTGTGTGTAGGTGTCTTGGAGCGGGAGGCTCTGAACAAACACCTTTAAAGTGGTTCCTGAGGAACTATCTGGCTCTTAATGCTCTCCAAATAACTGTTATTCTCTCTTCTAAGTCACTTCTTATCAAAGCTCCAGATGAGTTTACCAAGTTTTGAACTTGTTTTTCAGGCTTACCAAAAAATCAAAGATAATAATAGTGTCAGGCTTTAAAAAATAACACCAGTACAACTGGATCAGAAGTCACGAAACATTTGGAGACACTAGTTTTACTGTGGCTTCACTTTCACATCCTTGTCCTTGCATTTGGAAAGAAAAAGGAGAAAGCATAATGCTTTTGCATTATGTTCATGAGCAAATGTAATTATGTGGACTCTAAAATTGTACATCCTTTGCATTAGTAAGTGCTGAGCATACTCCCAATGAGATACTCAAGGTCCTGGATAACACAGAGGCACAGAAGATGTGGCCTTAACCCTCTGCAGAATGTGAAAGGAGACTTTATTGGAAACACTTGTTCTTTTTATTGTGGTTTGAATCTGGGTTGAGAAAGCTGATTACCAAAGCTTATCCCAGATCAGAAATTACTCCCTGCTACTACTCTGGTAGTAAGGATTTCCAGAGTGTTTTCCTTTCAGATTCCCCAGCAAGCCTTTGAATTAAGTAAGGAACATAAATGTCTTCCAACATGAAAAAAAAAATCAGAAGAAAGTACCATGTTACTGTATTTTTAAAATTGTAATATTAGAAAAAGGAGAGTTGACTAAAGTTTATGTGCCTGCCCTAATGGCAAAAGCCACCTTCTTCTTTTGGGGTAGGGGGAACTAGATTGAAAGAACAGAAGCCAGGAGCTAATCCACTACTATCACACTTATTTAGAAAAGTAAACAAACACCTATGAGTCACCAATTTTGAGTATTAGACTAGGAAAAAATCCAGGGGAGCTTCATTCCACCCCAAATTCAAATGAAGACAAAGTGTCATAAGCACCAGGATGAGAATGACTTCCTCAGGGTTGGGGGCCATTTGCCTTTAATAACCATCATTAGCTGATCCCAGCTTACAGAGAGTCCCCTGAGAACGGGTGTCGAAATAATCCCTGCTCTCTGCTCTACTTCTTTAAAAAGAAATTAATTTTAAATGATGGGCCTTCCCCTTTCCAGAAACTCCCAGCTCCATAGACTTAAGCCTTCCTTTTGTAAGTTGCAGGAAGGGAACAGAATCCTGGCTCCTCTCTGCTCTGAAACTTTCTCCACTGGAAAGGTAGCTCCCTCTTTAGAATGACTTTCATAAAGCCAGCTGGGACTCCAAAGCCAGGAGACAGAGCTCACAAGCCCTGGCTGATGTGACTGGCCACTTTGTAGCTCTTCTTGGCAAGGGACCTGCATGGAGTTGGCTTATGGGATTTTTCCCTGTTTATAGCACTTTTCAACTCAGGCACTGAGAATGCTGACCAGGGCTGATGCTTATTTTGTTCTTACTGCCCTTTCCAGAAACTGTGTGAAAGGGAAAACAGTTCCCATTCCTCATTCCAGCCGTGCCATCCAAGAGTACATTTCTCAGACCCCTTTTTCACATGACCACAGAAATATCTTGAGGATGAGAGTCGAGTTGTTGAAAAGACTAAAAGACTCTCTCCTTCCTCACCCCTGGAAATCGAACCACACTGGTGAAAAACAAAGGGCTCTACTTGCAGAGGAGTGGTGCAGTGGGTGTTTCAGTGTGGTCTGCATTCACAAGTGCTTCCTTTGAAGTCTCACTATAATTCATTCATTCATTCCATCAAACCTGTGCAGGCAAGTTGTAAGTGCAAGATGTGCAACAATGGATCAGCCTGCTTCTAGGAGCCACCAGCCACCAAAGGAGATGAGCATGAAGATCAGTAAAGATACTCATTTTATTTAAGCCCACAGACATATAGATGACATGCGTAGATTTTATATAAGGATAAATTCCATCTGAGAAAATGGTGAATACACTTTTATACATCTCTGCTTTTGCACAAATCATTTTCTTACCTAGAGCAGCTTTGCCTGGCTCTCCTTCCAGTGTCTTCAGAAATACCAGATGTCCCCTCTTAGGAGCCGTTCCTGAAATGGTTGGTCTGTATTCACTGTCTCTCCTCAATTCACTTCTCTGTTTATCTCTCTCCTAGAGGTAATCACATCATATTTTAATTGTGATGTTGGACTGCCTGGCTAATGTGAGACCCCTGAAGGCAGGGACTAAATGATTTAGTTCAGCATTCCCAGTGCCTGAAAGTCACTCTGCTTTCAAAGGAAAAGATAAATAAATGAGTTCATTAGGCATGATGTGGTTGCAATTGCTGAGCTTATCAGAGTTTTGGGATTGAAGGCAAATGTGATATTTGTGTATTTTGGCTACCAGCTTTTTTACCTCAAAAAAGAGTAGTTATCTAAAAATGGAATATTTATTTCCACCGACTCATGTGAAAATTTTTCTGTGAGCCCTTTTAAAAATGCAGTTTTGTTATTTTTCCATTATAACAGATGTTTTTTTCCGTGAACAGTGAATTAACTTTCAGGACTTTTAAGGAAGAGAAAATAAACTATTTTCTAGAGTCTATTTCCTCAGGTTTTATTATCATTAGTTAGATTTTTTTTTTATAATAGCACACATTCATATTTTAGTTGAGTTTATATTGTCAATGTTCATTTCTGCTTTTGCAATCCAGAGATAACCTCAAAAAGTTACAGCCATTATCTAAAAAGTGAGAATTTTTTTTATTCTCATGTAATACTTCAATATGGCATTCAGTGTTCTGCGTAGCTTGCAATTTAGAAATGCCTCAGTCCTTAACAACAACAACAGCAGCAACAACAACAACAATGAGTCCTTTGGCATTGTCATATGATTTGCATGGTGTACCAAAAATACATACAATTTTATGTTAATCAGAATTATTAAAATCAGAATGAGAAAGAGGCAGGAAACATTTTTAATCAAACATTTGTAGAGTGCTTTCTTTATGTCTGACATAATCCTAACCTTTTTAACAATATGGATGCATTTAACCCTTATAACAATCCTACAATGTTATTATTATTATTATTATTATTATTATCCTTATTTGGAAGACACAGAAATGAAATAATAAAATGTTAATGTAGGAGATCTGAAGAATACAATTGAAGACTAAATAATGCATAAAATAGAAGATGGGAGAGCTGGAGAGTTCTAGTGAAGTCCATACATTGGAGGCATGTTAGAGCCAAAAAATAAAACAAAGTCAGAATGTACGATTCTTTAGTAACAGATTTTACTTTGTGTGCCAGTGGTTTTTATAAGGGTGATACAATGACTTCTTCTCTTAAATGATGGACTAGAATAGAATTTCTAGTGTACACTTGGTAAGAGATGTATCAAGCCCTACCAAACATTATGTCAGATATAGCATCTCTGAAATCACTCATGTGCAATAAAAATTTGTCAGTTTGCCCTAAAGCATTTTGCTTTATTCCTCAAACAACAACATTGGGAATTGTCCCACTGAATTTTAGATGCTACAATGCCAAAATTGATGTTAGATTAATTACTTCCTATACTAAAGAAGCTATGTTTAAGAATTTTTTTCTCAGTTTCTGGTACTTGCTTTTTTTTTTTTTTTATTTTAGAGTTATTTTCTGTTTCACCAGTATTTGAATAAGTCTCTTGTTTTAAAACCTGTTTTATAGTACATTGCTAAATTGTCCATTTGTTACTGCTTGAATGCTGTGAGGATACAATGTAGTATCAGGGATCCAGAAAATTGCTAGTTGAAGGAAAATCTGTCTAAATGAGAGTGGTATTAATAGCAGTCCCGGGAGCATCAGCTCCTGGCCTCTCTGTGCTTTTTGGGCCCAAAGAGACAACAGCTGAAAACTGCTCATAAATAGCTGTGGACCACACATTTCAAACTGTCTACATCAATGGGAAAACAGTTTTGATTCTTAAAATTACAGACTAGAACCAGAGTTTTGGCCTTGTAAAGTAATCAAGCTGTCACATCTTAAAAATCTGAGATCAAATTTAAAATTCCATGGCTCTGGAGTAACCATTAAGACTCAAAGCAACCAATATTTAGCCATCTGGGCCTGGTAGACAAGTCAAAAAATTTAGGATAAATCCTTATAAAATAAGAAAAACAAGCTGTAAAAAAGGAGTATTAATTAGGTGTAACAAGTATATTTTATGAATTCATATGTCAAGTGGTAGGTTCTGTTTCCTTTTCTGGCATTAGTGTGAGAATAGGAGCAAGATACACAGAAAAGGCTGGGCATGGTTGTGCATGCCTATAACCCTAGTACTTGGGAGACTGAGACAGGAGGATCATAGGTTTGAGACCAGCCTCAGCAACTTAGCAAGGCTCTCAACAACTTAGTGAGACCCTATTTCCAAATAAAAAATAAAATACGACTGGGAGGGTAGCTTAGAGGTAGAACATACTCCTAGGTTCAATCTCTAGTTACTACACATACACACACACACACACACACACACACACACAAATAAACAAACACATATATAGAGAGATGAAAGGCTGCCTTGTCATAAATCTAGATGTCCAATACCCATGAATGTGTACTTCATAAGAAAAAAATGGAGGAGACCAGAGTGTCGAATCTCCATCTATTATTTCCTAACACCTAAGGGTACTGCTTTGCCCACATTTAGCATCAGATACATTTCTGCGCCTGTGAATGAATAATACACAAAGTTACTCTAATCTTCTCATATCATCATTTTGTGATGCCTTTATTTTCAGAGATACAAGGGAAATTATAGGATAAAAGATTGCAAGTAAAATTGTAGAGTATCCATTGCATATTTTAAAAGATAGAAATCAGTGATTTGATAAACAAGGTTATTAAAAGCAAAATTTATTAAATCACTTCAATACTGAGAAAACTACAGATTGTCCAGCCAAATCCTAGATCCATTGTGCAAATTATGACAAATTACTTTTCCTTTCTGCGTTTGGGTTTCCTTGTCTACATTATGGGGACAATAACATATCTGCCTTATGAAGTGTTAGAATTAAGTACATTAATAGATGTAATGCTTTTGTGTCCTTATATATGATTATTATTCTTGTTATTAGTTTTCATTTATTCATACAATGATAAGTATTATTGATTTTTATCATACCCATTAAGAACTTTGTGGTAATATGTCATTTAAACTCTATGACAACCTTATAAGGTAGCTACTATTATTATCCTTATTTTAAATATGAGAAAACTAAGGCACAGAGAGGATAACTTACCAGAATGACAAAACTAGCAGATCCAGACTATACAAATATGTGTTATTATATACATAAATCATATATTTTATATTATCATCCTCTTCCTCTAGCTTTGCACCTTGTACTGTGGTATTCATACAACAGGGTTCTATCATCAGTTTTAAATTTACATGTGGCATTATTTTTAGTTGATCTGGTGTGTAGAATCTCATTGTTCTTTTAATTAGACTTTCTAACCTAGATTTTTTTTTTTTTACTTAAGGCAGTCTTTCTAAATTGAACCACCACAAAAGGTGAAGTTTCCCCCATAAAATTCCCATAAAAGTTGTGTTAAGCATCAACAGTGTCTAGAAAAAATTCTGTAATGTAAATCATTTTCACCATTGCTAATGCCCAGGATAAACCTTAAAATATTCTTGCATTCTGAAATGAAAATATCCAGTAAAAACAGTGGCCTATTTAAAATGCATCTTGAAAGATTAGAGAAGTGATAATTTCCTGAACTATCAACACACTAAGATGAAGAAAGAAGACTGCTGTTCTTCACCACCATCGTTCCTGACTAAGTCTGTCATCCACCTTGCTGACCTTGATAGGAGTAGAAATCACTCAGTGGCTTCGATGGCGGAGTCTCTCCTTTAAGACCACAGCTTTTATGAAGAAGGAATGAGCTGGGATCTTTCTCCTGTTGGCTAGAGAATAGTGCATCAGGATTATACATTGTCTGAAAGGATGTACTAAATTTTAGGGCTCTTCTCTTTTTACCCAATGTTCTCATCAAGCTTTTGAGATTTGAAGAAAATCTCAGTGTTTGTTTCCTCTGTCATTTACCACATACTGAAAGAACTTAACCAACTTCCCTTATAGAGACATCTGTTAAGGAACATGTGGTCACAAAGAGACGCCAATGGGGATCAGGTAGTGAGACTGATGGTTCTCTGTCCTGTCTTCTTGCCCTTGCGTCAGAACAGTTGGAAGAACAGAAGTGAAGGTGAAGTAACTGTTGATCAACTTGCAGAAACAAGCTTCTCAAATGTTTGTCAGAGTTGTCATTATAAAGTGATCATCGCTCTGGCAAAATTTAGATAGAACAGAATATGGCAGGTGATTTTCACAATTATCTGTATAAATCTTTTCAAGTTTGAGTACAAACATTTTAGTGCTCAGTCCACTGTCTTGTTGGTCTAAAGACACTATAGCAAATGAATCTTTCGAGGAGGTGAACAGTACTCTGGTGTGTACAGTGGTCCCATCAGAGGGAGACTCAGCTCTCAAACCTTGAACAGGAAGCCACCGTGCAGAGAAATTAGTGAGTGCTCCTCCCTCCTTGGACTCCTATGGAGGAGGTCTTCTATGCAGAACACTCAGTTTTAAGAGTCTGCACTGCCTCTGTGCTCTGCCTTCTTAGAGCATTTTTTGGTTTTCAAAGCATTGTTCACATAATTATCCCATGCGGTCCTCACAATAGCCCTGAAAGGTAGACAGGACTAGGGTTGTTATCTGTTTGAAAGCTAGGAAAGCTGTGGTTAGTCAAGGTGCATGAAGGCTAAGTAAAAGAAGAAGGCCTCCAACCCAGACTTTCTGGATTTAACGCCAGTACTCCTTTCACACAACCAAGTAGTGTGGGTGAAAGCAGGCTCTACCCTACACACCATAGAATACACTGCTTTGGGGGATGAAGCTTAAAATTTCTCTATAGATAATTAGATCATTTGCAAAAGGTAATACGTTTAATTAAGATTTGAGTGCATTTGCAGCCCACATAAACTGGATCAGAAAAAAAAAACAATGGGAGTCTCATGCCCTCTCTGCCCTGTAGGTACCTCAAGGTCATAATTAGTGACTTACTTGCAGTGCTATACAGAGTCCATGTTGTCTGTGTATACTACTGATGCTTGTTCCAGGAGAATAAAATGTGCTTTAGTAGTTTCAATTCAATTTTAAAGTGCTATAAAACACAAGTGTGTAATTACTGTTCTATTCATTTAAAATAAGATAAAATTGAAAACTGTAATCATTTCTCAATTATTTTAATACTAATTTAACTTTTATGGTAAATAAAATGCTTCATCTCTGATGCATTTTTGCAATAGAGAAAGAAATGAATTTCTATTTTCATAGTCTACGTACTGCTTGTGGAAAATGGGCACTTTGTGCCATTACAATTTTATATCTATATATAGCTTCAATTTAATACTATATATGGAAAAAGCCAAAAGGGTGATGCATGACACAGCTTTGACCCTTGTCCATTTACAAGGGGACCTTCTGATGAGTTAGACTCCATTTGTAACAACCAGATTTTACATAGGAGCACTTTGAGTTTGAATAAGTCCCTTGCAAAAGCACCAGTACACAGCAGTCCTGGGAGATACAGAGCCCTCAGCAAAATAGGATCCCATCTATATGTTCTGTCTAGCCAAGACAGAAGACTGATCTTATCTCACTAAAATGAAGACAGGGATATGGCATGTTAATTGTCATCCTCCTTTTCCTCCTTGTTGTACAAGTGCCCCTTAGTAAATGATTTTGGAATTTCACTGCATCCTGAGGTATTAAACCAGGGAGAGGAAAAGTTCAGACTCATCTAGAATTGCTATGGTGTCACTTAACAATCCAATTTAATTAATTAGTGATTACTAAACCTCAAATTCTTTCTTTCTTTTTTGTTTTGTTTTGTTTTTGAGGTACTGGGGATTGAACCCAGGGGCCTTCTACCTCCGAGCTACACCCTTAGCCTCATTTTTTATTCTTTATTTTGAAACAGGGCCTCACTAAGTAGCTGTCCACGAACCCAGATCCTCCAGACTCAGCCTCCCAAGTACTGGGGTACAAGCATGACTAGTGAGAAGGAGTAGGATTTGTGTGCTTTGTGTAACCTCTTCGTCCTCTTCTTGGGTCACTCGTTGATAGGAAGCATCTCCTTAGACTTTTTAATTATTAAGAGTATTTAAAATATGTGCATCTTCCCACAGTTAGCCCAAACCAACTCTACGTAACACACTGTACAAAGGGTATGTGTCAGGAGTCCAAATCTAGTTTGCCATTATCTGAGACAGCAGAGTGAGTTCAGTGTCGAAATTATCCCAGACCAATTTAGAACCATTTAGTTAGCATATGTGTTCTCTAAGTAAGACACAGAATTGCAAACACAGTAGTGAACATGAAGTGAAAAGTGTGGAAAGGGTATTGCCTGATGCACTGCCACCGAGGTAAGGCTGAGAATTGTGACTGAGTCTATTTCTGCATGGCCAAAGGTGAGCTAATAGTACTTTCTGGACTATTGCCAGGTCTGCAGAGACTCAGTCCTCTGCAGTGCTGTCTCTACATGGGTTGTGCCAGGGCCCCATCTCATGACCACTACATTACTGAGATCCTTTGTTACATAAGCATAACCTGTTATTACTTTAAGGGGCTTTTCATCTTTACAGTCTTTACATATGAATTATCTTTACATGTGAGTTCATATGAAAAATAGGAAGTATGTAGGATTGGAGGAAGGAGAGAATATTGAGAACAAGACTAGAACCCATCCATCCCTCAGCTGCTTCTTATCGTGGCCACCAGTAAAAGAAACCTCTCAAAATGATCATGCTCTTGTTTCAGGGACAGGGGTCTATTAGGAGTCTGGCTTAGGTGCTTGATGAGTATGTATTATGTAGAAGAATGAATAAATCCACAAGAACAAGAGGAAGACATGAGATGGGAATGGGAATTCAAAAATCAACTTTTGTCATTGGTAAAAATGAAAACTCTTGATAGGAAAAGCAGTCAATCAGTGGAAGTGTGGGAGAAGAAGGGTACTGTATCTTTTCTACTACTATATCAGTGCCTTTCACTTAATAGGCATGCAACAAATATGTGTTGAATTTATCCATTCAGTCATTATGAGAGTATCCAATGGATAAGGAAGGCATTGTTATTTGCCCACAGAGAGTTCCGTGCCCTCAGAAAAATTCTACATTCTAGTGGCAGGAAAATAAACAATGTCACATCAGGTGATGGTAAGGAATGTGCAAAATAAATGAATACATTCAGTTTGGGGGAAATAGAGTAGAGGGAGGGGTGATATTTTGGTGAGGGTGGTGAGGATTCCCTGAGGAGGTAGCATTTCATCTGGGATGGAAAAAAGGGAGAGAACAAACCATTCAAACATCTGGGGTAAACCCTTGGAAGCAGAGAGAGAAACAAGACCTAAGATGCAAACTGGATTAAGGGTGTGAGGAACACAAAGAAATCAACTGACTGGAGGGGATCCAGGAAGAGGAGGGAGAATGGAGCTCAGGCCAGACAAAATAGGGCTCTATCAGTCATGTTGAGGAGCTTGGGGGTCTTGTTCTGTGCATGATAGTAGACCATTAAAGAGTTTTGAACTTGGGAGTAGTGTGATAGGTCTGTGTTTTAAAGGATAATTCTGAATGCTGTGTGGAGAATAAGCCTGGTTGGGGCAGGGGTGCAGGGAGTAGTTTGGAATACAGAAACAGAGAAGCAGTGAAGAGACATTAGAATATAATCCAGGTGAGAGAGGATGGGCCAAGATGAAAGTGACAGTGAAGGCGAAACAAAGTAAGATTTTAGAAAGCTGGACCCAATGCCTTAAAGGACTCTAGAAATAAGCTGCAGCCCAGAGCCTCATTCTCTCCCAGCTATCATCTCTTCTAGCATCCTTTGAGCTTCTACAAACTTCTCTCCTCACCACTCTTACAACGTGTGGTAGGCAGAATAATGCCCCTCCCAGATGTTACTTGATTTGGCAAAGGGGACTTTGCAGATGTGATTAAATTAAGGCCCTGGGAATGGGAGAGTATCCTGGATTTCCCAGTGTGTCTAATCTAATCACCTTGGTCCTCAAATTCGGAGCACAGAGTCAGAGGGAGATGTGACTATGAAAGGATGGTCAGAGAGATGTGATGTTACTAGCTTTGAAAACAGAGGAAGGGAACATGGGTCAAGGAATGGTGGAAAAGGGTAAGGAAACAGGTTCTCCTCTGGAGCATCCAGAAAAGAGCGCAGTCCTACCAACACCCAGTGAGAGCTGTGTTGTAATTCTGACCTCCAGAACTGTAACATAATAAATTAGCATTGTGTTAAGCCACTAAACTATGAGAATTTATTACAGCAGTTATTTTTTATAAAGTGAATATATCCTCCGTATCCATCTTCGTTTGTAGAGCTCTTGGCATCACTGTGGATCTGATAAGGCTAGAGTCTTTAATCCTATAATGGAGAAATTAGAAATTTCCTTCCATAAAAAATAGGCACTTAAATTTTCTCATAGATAAAGTGGTAGTAATTTGTGGGCTTGACACTCTTCCTCTACCTCACGGATAGTATAGTTTACATGGGTGCTAGTAGCTTAAAGACCTAGAGACACTTACCCTAAGGGTTTTATAGAGTTGTACATACTAGACTAGTGATTTTGATTATCTTAATTAATTAGAGAGCTATCAGGCTGTCAGACATACCAAAATTCAAATAGTGTAAAACATGCCATTATCCTCTGTATCACATGGCCTGGGAAGCTTTCAGCTGCCCATCTTTTTACATGATGCTATAAATAAATAGCAGCAAAATGACCAATGAGAAGTATCCAGGAAGCAACACAGTGATGGTGGGTAACACGGTGTAATGTGCAGCGGAGCACAGAACCCACCTCTGTTAAGTCTTCATGCTCTAGTGTGGCCAGCCACTTTCTCCTTCAAGACTGCACTGAGACTCATACCCAGGCTGAGCTTGATAACTCCTCTTACTGCTTTAAAATTCTTCATGCAGTTATGTAATTTCTCTTCTATAATAAATAAAACCCCTGAGTTGATGAACTAAGTGATGCTCTTGGTTAATAACATGGGTGGATTCTCAAAGTCTTGTGATTGCTCACTACTCTTCTTACACCAGATAACCTGACTCTTAGACCTCAGAGGCTTATCGCCCTCATGATTTTCATTGAATTATAGGTGCCGTTAAAGCTCCTGGACATCATGAGTTTGTACCTGGAGTTCTTATGTTCTCTGAATCATATTCCTTAATTTTATGCTGCTTTCCAAAGTGTAAATGAAATCACTTTGCAGTAGAAAGTTTTATTTGAAGAGGTTCATAGCTTTTAATACGTTTATTCTATATTTCATCTTCTGGACATTGTTTGCTTTATGTGATTTCTTATTTTGAAAGTGCTTTTCCTTCAGTTTTGTACTTTCTCTAACCTTTCTTCGCTCTTGGACTTCCACTCACTTAGACACAGGACAAGAGTCCTTTCAGGACTTTGGAGTTTGCTGATACAATGGAATAATTCCCAGAAAGTAGCTTGCCAACTGTGACCTATTTCCTGCCCTTATACATGTGCATACAGATGGTTTGATTAAATATAGCCTCTCCTAGTTCTAAAGGGAACACTTTTCAGCATGGAGTATGGATAATTAGCCACATGATTCCTATAAACATTAATGGAGGGTACCAAGGCATTCCCCAATATTCTGTGCTGCAGATGCAACCCTGATGCTTGCTAAAGGGACATGTTTTCCATTTATAGTCTCCTAGTATTATGCAAGTACATGAAAAATTTCTTATACCACCTATATGCATTTAGAGGAAACTGTATATTTTCTAGAGCTTCTCAAACTTTGCATTAGGACAACCTAGTGACTTGTCAAAAATGGAGATTCCTGGGACCTGTTTTTAGGAATTCCACGTATGTGGTTCTTGGTCAGGGCTCAGAAATCTTCATCTTTAGCATTTGTGCCATTTCAGTACAGGGAGTCCATGGACCACACTCAAAGAACACTGGCAAGGGAAAGAGACAATACACACCAGGGTGTGGAGTTTGAATCCTGTGCTTCACTTTGGAAAAAGCCACTTCATCTCTCCTTATTTTTTGATTACTTACTGGATTCTAAAAGTAGAAATATCAGCATCAGGGATTGATTTTCAGGATTAGATGTGATAAAATACATAAAATGCCCATCATGATTCAATAATTATGTTTTCTTTCTCCCTCCCAGCCCATTGACCAAGAGATAAGTTCTCAAGAAGAAAGGCAAGGCAAGCTGTCATTATTGAATTTCCCTCACATCATCCTGTTGACTCAGTAGATTAACAGGGAAATAATTTTCTGAGCAGGGCCCTGGCCATCAAAGAGGAGGGGATCACTGCAAAACAGTTGATGGTGTGCTTAACACACACCTTTTTCTATAATATGGGAAAATAATACCTATCTTATTGAGTTATAAGAATTTAAAATATGATTAGTGAACACCCTAGCATACCTCTCTCATGCCCCCATAGTAGGTGCTTAATAAATGACAAATTCTGAGTTTTTCTTCACTAATTAATTAATTAATTCATTCATTCATTTAAAAAATGGTTGCTGAATACCTCCTACATACTGGGTTTCACAGTCAATACAAATGTTTTCTGCTATTGTAAAATTTACAGCTGAGTGGAGGCAAGCTGGGAATTACATAGTCTGTGTTGGTCAATTAGTGTCTTTCTCAGGACTGGTATTGTCTACAGGACTCAAGAAGAAAGAAAGCATAATACACAGAATATTGGTATAACAGGAAAATATTAGTGAAAAGATTTGCCATTTGTATTTATTATAAGTCTACATACTATAAAGACCTTATTAACTTTCTAGGGTATCAGTCCATATATTTTCCCTGCCTAGATTTCTGTTACTTATAAATGATAGGGGTTACAGCAGAAGTCATACAGAGGCACAAGACTCAGTGAGGCGACTTAAGCAAACGTGTTCTTTACCCCTTCAAGGGACCAGGTAAATAGGCAATGCCAGTACTTTAGAAAAGTCCTTGTTATTTTGTTTCCCTGCTTTATACTACAGTTAATGAAATGAAAGTGCTTCACCAGTAATGGTGGTACAAGAGTTCTTTTTCTTACTTTGATTTAAACAATTTTGTCTACCTTTTGCCCAGCAAACTTAACGAACTGCACTTCATGGACAAACCCCATGCACAAACCAGACTGTAAACAGGAAGGAAAGCCCTCACCCTCAGTTCTTGGTTGTTCGCCATTTACTTCTATGGGACTAACCAAATAATCTGTGTTGACAGGATATTTTATCCATCATACTAGTCCAGGCTCCTCACTTACTGCTGTGCCTATTAAATAATCCAAGATATCGAGGGTGGAAGCAGAGAACTAATTTCATTAACAGTGAATTGAGGGATTCAGCCATGCTTAATGACAGAGAACAGTGGTCCATAGACATCAACCTCTAGTTTAACCAATGTCATTAACCCGATAAGGAGAAAATGTGATGTGTAATGATTCAAGGAGAAAGATGTAGTACAAAATGCACATGAGTCTGTGAGTAATTGACCAGTGTGGCTTGCCTAACTGGTCTCTTGGGAAGTTTTGTCCTAGAAAATAGTAGAAGACAAAATGGCAGGTACCAGCATGCACCATTCTCCACAGCCCTCTGACTTTCCAGTGTCCAGAACAGGGGATAGAAGTTCACAAATAGTTTCAGAATAGTCCTACACTCTCCACTTGATGTTCAAGGTCTTCACCCCAACCTTAATGTCCATAAGATGCAACAGACATGAAAAGAAAGCCTTCCTTATTAAATTACTATGGGACTTCACGGTAATACTGTTGGTAAGAAAAATGAAAATTTTGCCCCCAGATGTGGTTGGATATATTGGGCTTAGGCTGACAAGCTGAAAGTAGGAGGCCTGGAAATATAGTTCTGAAGTCTTGGGGAAAATAAATCTGCTGAAGATGGCCCAGAAAAGGCCTCCTTTTATAGATATTTTAAGATGCACACTTATTTTTAAGTTTGTGTGTGTGTGTGTGTGTGTGTGTGTGTGTGTGTGTGTGTGTTAGTGGGAATTGAGCCCAAAGAACATTCTACCTCTGAGCTACACTCCCAGCCCTATTTTATTTTTTGTTTTGAAACAGGGTCTCACTAGGTTGCTGAGTGTCTCACTATGTTGCTGAGGCTCTTCTTGAACCTATGATCCTCCTGTCTTGGCCTCCCAAGTACTGGGATTATAGGTGTGTACCATCATGCCCAGCTTATTTTAACTATTAATTTGAAATAAGCTGTGTGCTTTAAACTGACTTCTGGGGAAAAACATAGGAATTCTAAATTATTTATCCTCTCATTTTAAAGTTGGCAGTTAATGTGGTTTGACAGAACAATGGCTCCCCTTAGAAAATTAATAGGGCCTTTTTATGTTAAGTGGGTCAAACTGAATAGATTAGTAGCATTTGACCTTGGAAAGTTTTCACAATGATTATTTAAATGTATGTCCAAATCTTTGGGTTCTAGTAGATTTTTTTTTCTTATTGCTTGGGAATTCTTTCAGCAAAGAATTGCAAGCTATGGAAATGTCATGTTCTTAAATTTTGTTTCCAATAATGTATAGGGAGGGCACATGGTAAATAAAAATTAATCATTTCTAAACATCCAAGCAGCAGCTCCAAGTGCCAGGTAGGGAGTGAATTACTGCTGTTGTTCGCAAAGAACATCACATAAATCATTTAAAAATTGATTTTGGAGTCGGGCGTGGTGGTGCATGCTTGTAATACCAGTACTTGGGAGGCTGAGACAGGAGGATCTCAGATTCAGGGACAGCCTCAGCAACTTGTGAGGCCCTCAGCAACTTAGTAAGACCCTGTTTCAAAATAAAGAATAAAAAGAAAAATCTGGCTGAGGGTATAGCTCAGAGGTAGAATGCCTCTGGGTTCCATTCTCAGTACTACATACACACACACAAAAAAATGATTTTGTAGCTTCAGAGTCACACGCTTCTGATAAGAACTTCTTTCCCATGTAGTCTTCACATCATGAACTTGTAGGAAATAAAGGATTCTGAGAAACTAATGGATCTTTTCAATCAGTTTTATTATCTGCATACTTCTCTCCAGTATCTTAGCTATCTTCCTATTACTGGTCCTCACTCAGAATTTTTTTTCCCTTAAGTCAAGGGTAAGAGCGGCAGTAAAGTCAATTTTCTCCTAAAGAAGAAGACACATTCGCTGGACATTTTATTTCTAACAAGCAGTGAGTGTATGTGTAAATTAGTAAAAAAAAAAATCATTGGCCTAAATATCATAAGACATGAGTTTGAGTCCTGGATCTTAATAGTTTTTAATCTTGGAAAAATAGGATAATCTAGGGTATGCTGGAGTAATAGCAAAACTGTCAGTGGCTTAAAACAGCAGCGTTTTATCTCTTGCCTGTGCTGTATGCCCATCATCTTTAGCAGAGGCCTCTGCTGTAGAGTTTCCTTACTTCAGGACACAAGAAACTGAAAAATCATCATTCTGAAACATTGATGTGATGGCATGAGAAAGAAAAAATGGCTTTTAAAGGCATCCACCTGAAGTAATGCATGCCTTTCCCCTTATTTATTTTTTTTTTTTCATAGCAAAGCAAGTCACTTGTCTGCATCTAACTCCAAGGGGAAGGGGATGGTGAAGTATAACCCTCCTCTGCACCTGTAAACACTGAAATTAATGTTCTACCTTCTTGGCTTTCATTTTCTTAGCTATAAAATAATACTGCCCACCTCTGAGTGTTTTGAATAATGCCATTAATGAAATGTGTGCTTTATGCTCAATCATAACTACTACTAGAGCTCAGTGCTGAGCTACTATCATATGTCATATAGCATGATAATGATGCTCTGAGCTATTTTATTTTGTGTTCTCAATAATCCTATAGCTGGGCATTATTATTGCCATTCTGTTGATGAAAGTGAGGCTTAGAAAGACTGAGTGACTTTCTTATGAGTCAGCCAGCAGATCATGGAGCCACGACTTCAGTCATCTTTGTCATCTGACTCCCAGTGCACACTTCTGACTACTATGTAGGTTCTTCACACTTTAAATCACTCACAGAAGGAATGTTTACATGACGGAGACATTTTGAGCTAGCATGACTGTATCGTGCAGTTAAGTCAATTCTTAACTATCTTACCTTCTTGGAAATTGAAGGCAGGTCATTGCTCAGAGCAGTGGTACATTCCTTATCCCTGGGCATCTCTGTGCCCTCTTCATCCTAGGCTCCCATGTGTGCTTGTTCCTCTCCCAACTTAGTGAGTGACAGAGGGTGCAGGAGAAATGATCAAAATGTTGGCAAGTCTCTTACATGGTATCCATACCATTTGTTTTGTTTGGAGCAAGTTGGCCTAGAACTGTAATTTTGGAAATCCATGCCCACCAGTCCCAATCATATATGTTGTACTAGAGAGAAAGGTCCTATGACCACCTTTCTGTCATATTCACCATAGATTAAGAACAGTCCCTAATATAAGGGGCTCAAGAAATATCTCTTAAATGAAAAAAAGGTATTTTATAAAAATACAGAGTTAACATTTCTGTATTATACCTTAAAATTGTTTTACAAAGTAATAGACCAAAATGTACTGGAAATGTTAGAATTTTTCTCATTTGATAGTCAAGTCAGATATTACTAGAATTCTTAGTGGATCAAAGACAATATTTGCCAGTTGATCTTCAATCCACCACTAGCCTTGGTCATCATAATATCTAAAAATAATTCATATCACCTTCCCAATCAGGGAAGAATGGGAGCCATTGGTTTCAAGGGGACAAACTACTTACTCATTGTTTTCTGTAGCACACCAAGAACCATAGTAAATATTGGCAATGTAAGAGTGAACATAAAAGACATATTCCCTGTTCTTATAGTCTGTTTTTAAGCAAGCATTAAACAGATACCACACAAAGGAAAACAAAACTGTAAATGACCTCCACTTACCTATCCAAAAGCCTCCTTTTGTATGCTCTCCTTCCTCATTTTCTCTTTGCCTTAACCAAGAAGACACGAGAAGAAAAATGTTTGCACTTAATAAAAAATACAGTGCAAAGACTATAATATGCATTGTTATGTAGTGCCCACTCACATGTTTTCCACCTTAAATAATTCATTCACATCTGCACACAAAGTGTCTTGACATCCAGACAGACTATCATGGGATCTTCCTCCACTGAATGACAGAATGGCCTCGTTTTCAGATTCTACCAGACCTTCTCTCTAAGGATAACTCTGCTGCCTGAATCTTGGAGAAGAGGAAATCTAGTCAGCCAAGTGAGACCTTGAGACTAAAATCACTCAAAGTAACCTAAATTTTTCATGGCATTTTGTTTGAGCATTTCAACCCCAGTAGAAACCCAGCACAATCCCAGTTGAGCAGTTTCTAATATATTCTGTTAGATTGGTGCCCTGCTTCACACAAAGGAGAAACCTTTTCAGCCAAAGGAAGAAAATAACCGATAAAAAGCATCTGAAAGGGGCAGTAAAATGATTCTTCTTCAAGCACAAGCTGGTGGTGTGTGTGAGCAGAATACTGATGGTCTGGGCTTCCCCTGTTTCCTACAGAAGAGACTCCACAGGGACTTGTGAGTAATTGATACTTACACATCCAGCCAGCACACCCAGACAAGCCTTGCAGTTAATGTAGAATAGTCTGACTTTCTATTACAAATGATTCTCACAGCCAAGATCTCCCACAACACAGCAAGGGCCATTTGACCCTGTCCCATTGCTTTAATCACACACTCAACATATTTAGACAGTAAAGATAAAAGCTTATAAGGTATTCTCATCTCTCTTCCTTCCTTTTTCTTTACCAAACTGTATTCCCTGCTGTAGCTACATTGAGTAATCTCAGTCCTTTTAATTTGTGGATGGCAACAAGATGAAAAATCCATGAAAGAAATTTTGACATGTTTGTCACATACTTTTGGGTCTGACTCTAAGGAAGAGAAAACTACCTATCTTGCTTTCTTGTCTCAGAGTCTAGATATGTAAAGTGAGTCACTTTGTTTCAGAGGTTGTAATTACATGTGGGAGATGCAAATCATCTATGTATAAATTATATTTACAACACAGGATAGACAACAGGATATATATATATATATATATATATATATATATATATATATATATATATATATATAGGCTAGTTATAGTAATAGGCTAGCTATAGTTTTCTTTTGTCATAATTTCAGTTCAGTAGACCATGTCACAAAAGCAGTTGAAGACAACCCCAATTTTTTCATTCTCTTCTTTACTTGAAGCTTGATTTTGTATTATATCTTCTCTAGAGACTGTATGTCCCATTTTAATTTAAATATCTTTGAATTTATGCAGTCATCAATTTAAGCAAAAGAGAAGGCTTCTAAAAGGATATTTACTTATTTTGGTCTTTACCATGAAAACTTTTGTTTCTGATCAACCCAGGTCAATCAGAATAGGTTGGGGCCCATGGAATAAAAAGGCAATAAAAGTTGATTTGATGAGGTTGGTCAAGAAGCTAAGTCAATACAAAAGTCCTGCTTTTCACAGGCAATGGACGTTTAAGCTTTTTATTCTATAGCTGAGAAGGGTTTACAGTGAACTGTGGACATCACTTACCTGGTCCCCCATTCTGGTTTGTCCTTGCCAGAGTTAGTTGAACAGGTTTGGAGGGATAATTCAAATTTGTCTGTAAAAGGCAGGAGAGAGAGAGAGAGAGAGAGAGAGAGAGAGAGAGAGAGAGAGAGAAAGAGAGAAAAGAGAGAAGAGAGAGAGAATATGAATCAAATCCCTGTTCTCTTTCTTATTTTGAAGAAATGAGTCATTGTTCACTCATAAATAATGTTGGTTGGGTTGCAATTCCTTGCCATGTTCAGATATAAGTGGTTAACACTGTAGTTCAAATTAGTCAGTTGACTAATGGGAGTGAACCTACCATATGACCCAGCAATACCACTACTAGGTATATACCCAAAACAATGGAAACCAAACTATCAGACCGATGCATGTGTATCTATGTTTATAGCGGCTCAATTCACAATAGCCAAACTATGGAAGCAGCCAAGATGTCCATCCACAGATGAATGGATTACAAAACTATGGGATATGTACACAATGGAATTTTACTCAGCCATAAAGAAGAACAAAATCATGTTCTTTGCAG
>PVLC010005345.1:0-12394 GCA_004027655.1 Graphiurus murinus | reverse complement strand
GGCCAGTTACAAAGAGTAAAGAAGCATATGTTCTCCCTAATATGCGGATGCTAAAGAGAAGATGGGGCATAGGAGGGTCTCCAGATGAAAAGGAGAGATCCTTGATAAGGAAAGAAGTTGATTTAATTGTAGTGGATGCATGGGGCAGAGGGACACCCTAAGGAACATGATATACTTACACAATCATATCAAGGTCACTCACTGATCTGAACCTGACCGGGAGGGAGGGCGAGGGAGCAGGGTGGGAATTGGGGAAGGGGTCAAATGAGAATTGTGTGCAAATATGTTGTTAACAACTTGTACTTAACAAAGATGTATGCTATATTGCACAAATTACTACAATAAAAAAATTAGTCAGTTGAATTCACTACCAGCTTTCTTAGAAAAAAGACATAGGGCATGTACATTTGGATAGTAAAGTTAGTTATAAGTTACCCTAAGTCCCATCTGATTGTACTTAACCTGGTGAGTGGTCCTGGGCAGCCAGCAGTAGACATGAATGTATTGAATGCCTAGGAAAAGATTAATAGAGGAAGAGACATAGTTGAAGGGAAATTAAATCTCCTTTACTGTGCATACTAGCCCTAATGATTTTCCAAATTTTGAGTAAAAAGACTATTGGTTATTTTTGAAAATCAAATTGACTTGCAATATTGTACAAACTTTAAAGAAAGGGGATCCTGAGAAGGAAAGGTTTTCTTGTGAGTGTAAAGATTGAGAAGAGAGTGACAAAAGGAGTGGGACAAGCCGGGTGTGGTGGCGCACGCTTGTAATCCCAGCATTCGGGAGGCTGAGACCAGAGGATCCGGGTTCGCGGCCAGCCTCAGCTACCTAGTGAGGCACTCTGCAACTCAGTGAGACTCGGTTTCAAAATAAAAAATAGGGCTGGGGGTATAGCTCAGAGGTAGAATACCCCTGAGTTCAATCCCCAGTACCGCAAAAAAAAAAAAAAAAGGAGTGGGACAGACCTCTGACAACAGATGAGAAAGAACTGCATGTTTCAATAAGGCAACATTTGGAGCCGAGGGGCTTCTACTTCCTAAGTGGATCTCAGCTGTTAGACGGGGGTGGGGCTGATGAAAACAGTGAAGAGCCAAATTTTAGGTCTTTGAGCTGCAGGTGTTTGTACTTCTAGGGTTGCTTCATTTCCATACTTGGAAATGTTCCAGCTCAGAACATGAACCAGGAAAATCACAGGCCGAATTTCTCTCATTAGTTGAAAAGGTCACTTATATTACCTCCTGCATCCATTTCAACCCATAGCAATCCAGAAGCCTAAGTTAGAGACTGTCTACAGACTTGCTCCAAAGTAATAACGTTAACATGTAAGATCTGTCTCATTAGCTTAGCATCTCTGAAAGGTCTTTTTGCAGTACTTCTCTCGATTTATAAGAAGTTATCTATAGGACTATGCCAAATGCTAAGGAAACTAGATGAGAGAAATATAGTTTACATTTCTTGTTCTTGCTGATCCAATTACAGCCATTTGGGAAATATTATAGGAAATTTGATTTTATACTGAAAAGATAAAAGTCCTTAACATACACATTCGCCAAAGCCAGAACCCTGAACAGGGTCTTGGGTGGGGAGGGAGGAAGAAAGACAGATAAGACCCCATGCAAAAGACCACATTTGGGACCAATGTGACCCTAATAATCTGAGAAGGAAATAGGAATGTCAATTCCTTCATTGCATTTTGATGTCTGAAGGCAAGTGGTTTCCCATGCCTCAAGAGCCGCTCTGTTCTTGCCCTTGGCACACAGGCCTTAGCTGACAGTGGCTAGAACCCATCCCAGGCACATGCTCACTTAATGAGGGAACATATTTCTGAGTTACATCTGACATTGGAGATGTTAGTCTGCAGGCAGTCAGGGAAGCCAAGGGTTGTAATTTGAACAAAATGTCACTATTTGGAGATTTTTCTTTTAATGCACTCTTTCTACCATGATAAATCACAGGCTTGTGCAGGGGATAATCAGGCAAAATGTTTGACAGCTTTTCTTGTAATTGTTTGGCATTCTGTTTGCCTAATTATTGTCAGCATCACCCACACTAGTAAACTGTTGAAGAGCACTATAGTGCCATCAAAATTTGTGCTTCCCGGCCTCTTCCCCTCTTCTCTCTGTTCCTCTTGCTGGATGATGGTTTGGGCATCATCATCTGTCCATCTTTACTCTGGGAAAGGTTTAACTAACCTTGGAGTCCCATATCCACATGGAGATGTATTCCTTCCATCCCACTGGATAGAAAAACAAAGAAGAAAAAAATTTGGTGGAGAATTTTAGACCAATCATATGAATAAAAAGGACAGTTGAGTTCAGTTAGATCCTTAGACACACTGAGGAAATGCAGGGAAATAATTTGCCTTATGAGTATGGATTGGAAAATTATCTATGTAATCACGCTGTTTTGAAAGGGAAAGGAATTAATTGCTTTAATTAACTCCAGTAAAGATTAGATTGTTGCAGGGGGAATGTTGACATAATACATTTTGCCATGATCTGATATGCTCTTGGAAATAGTGGCTATCTCTGTAATCATTTTCCTTTCCCTGGGACGTCACCGATCATGTTTCTGCCACAAACGAGGCTGCTTGTGAGGAGGGTCAGAAAAAGAAGGAAAGGTCAGAGAAAGGGTGGTAAAGAGCTCATTTCCACAACTGTGACTGATTTTTACAAGGGTTGCATTACATTTCTTAGGTTTCCTCTGATTGGGGCCCATCTAATTTTCTACCAGTAGCTGATAGAAAGTGAATTGGAAGCCGGGCGTGGTGGCGCATGCTTGTAATCCCAGCATTCGGGAGGCTGAGACCAGAGGATCCGGGTTCACGGCCAGCCTCAGCTACCTAGTGAGGCACTCCGGAACTTAGTGAGACTCGGTTTCAAAATAAAGAATTTAAAAAAATAGGGCTGGGGGTGTAGCTCGGAGGTAGAATGCCCCTGAGTTCAATCCCCAGTACCGCAAAAAAAAAAAAAAAAAAAAAAAAAGAAAGTGAATTAGATAAAGTCAGACGTCAGACAAGTGTTGTTTAAGATCTGTAAGTCTAGAACTTTCTTGAAAGATATCTCAATGTGGCATATCTGGAAAGTGTTTCTGAAATATATGGAAGTGTGCTGGTATATTAAGAACCACCATCATAGAGCAGAGTTCATTTAAAATGAGCTAAGATCTGGAAGTAATTTTCATCATTCATTGAGCTAAAGCATAACTAAAACGATTGCAGTAGACTATGTATTCAGATTCACACTAAGAATTATGAATATATTTGCTATTAGGTATATGTGTATATATATTTCTTTATTTTTTTCATCATCATTATTATTGTTTTGCTTGATGGACTCTGACCTACATTTTGGCAGGTGAGGCTGCAGAGATTCTGGGGCTAGACTTGCTGATGAGTTTCTCATCTGCTGTTCCAAAAGGCAAACAGAACTCTTCCCCACCCCCATGCTCTCCCTACTAGCTGCAGTGAGGGGAAGGAAGCCAAAGGGCAGTGAAAGGCCATCCCAAGTGGCAGATTGGAGGGACAGTCCCAAATCCCCAGTCTTGTGAATACAGAAAGTGCCTTTGGCCTCCAGAGATTCTGTATGCCTGAGGTGTATCTGGAGGAAGCCCAGCTCAAAATATGACAATAGAGGATTGTATGGGCTTCTTTACTGATTTTTTTTTTTGCCTGCCCCAGACTGTGATCAAGCATCAGGAAATGTTGGGATGACATAATAAAACAAAACACAAAACCCCTACAAAGCCCATTTGAAGACCAATAATGTACCCCAAAGGGAACAAATAACTTAATAAAGACAAGACCAGAATGCCAAGCATATCCCACAGTATACTCCAGATGATAAAGAACTATACATAGTTCCATGTTGGAGCAACTGAAAATACAATAATCATTAGTCATTTATGTTTATTTTGGCATTTTAATCATATACACGCATGCACATGTATATCATAACTATGATGCATTCTTACATTTGTGAAAGCATATCTTGAATAATGTGTCCTGGTTTTAAAATGTATTAGAGTAACTCCATTAGAAGTAATTATATATTCCACACCAATCCTGTCCTCTTCACTGAGTTATGAAGTGCCCTTAAGCCTGTGTTGGTATAACATTCAGCTAAGAGTAGGAAAGACCGGGCATTGGATGATCACTTGGGGAGTTAACTAAAAATATTGTTTATCACATGGTTTTAAAAATTACCTGCAAGATTCCAAGTTGTCTTTCCATTCAAATATTGCCATGTCACTGTCTCGTTGTGGCTACTGTGCTTCTGTTGGATTTCAGAGTGCCAGCACAGCACTAGAAACAGCTCCCAGGGCTTGTCAGCCTTGCTCTTCTAGATTGCAAACTAAGATTATTGTACCATGGCCCTAATTTTAATTCTGATACACATGTGGACATAAAGGTGGTGAAAGAGAGGGCACTAAATGGAGTGCTTGCATTTATCTTTTTAGCAGAATTCCCTAAACTCAGGGTAATCATATTTCCTCAACTGATTGAAGGAGAAAGTATGACATTTTGCTTACTTTTCTGCTGCAAATCTTGCCTCATAGAAACATTTTAAAGGTGCCTTAGTATCCTGTTGTTCACACAGCTTGTCAACCACGCAAGGAAATATCCCTACATTCAACATTCCCTATACTCTTTCTATTCTTCTCTTAATTCTCCAGATATTTTGCATATAGAATTATAGAGTCCTAAAGCTGGAAACTCTCACTTTAGAGGAGAAAACAAAAGTCCAGAGAGGTGAAGCGGCAGAAGTAAAATCCCACAATTGCAAAATGAAAACCTTAAGCACCAAGGTGCTCTGATGCTGAGTATAGACTATTTTCCACTACTCTACTCTACATGCCCCCCACCCCTGTTTGTATTGTAGATCTTCTCTGTACAAAATAGCTCATCCCTTTGAAAACATTTTCCATTTGAATGTCCACAACAATAGATAGTCCAATAGTTGAGTGGCATCAGAAGCTTCTAGGACCTCCCAGAAGCTGGGACTCTGGATCCCTGCCCAGAGCTGTATCTCCAGCTGGTTCTTGCCCACTCACAGCCTGCAAGTGTACAGATGGTGAGGATATCATCATTTCCACCATGGGGAGGAGGGGAAGATAAGTTCATTTCAAATTCCTTGTTTGTCAAGTTGAAATTCTCTTGCATTTGCAGATGTTAACCAACAACCAGTAGGAATAATTTTCTTTTCATGCTCAGCCATAGAGAAATGGCATCTAAGAAAAGGTCTGTCACTTCTGGAGCAGGAAAGGAGAAAAGAGGGAAAAAGAAGAGCAGGGAAGCTGGGCGTGGTGGCGCACGCTTGTAATCCCAGCATTTGGGAGGCTGAGACCGGAGGATCCGGGTTCGCGGCCAGCCTCAGCTACCTAGTGAGGCACTCCGCAACTTAGTGAGACTCGGTTTCAAAAATAAAGAATAAAAAATAGGGCTGGGGGTGTAGCTCGGAGGTAGAATGCCCCTGGGTTCAATCCCCAGTACCGCAAAAAAAAAAAAAAAGAAGAGCAGGGAAGTCTAGGAAGAAATAGAGGAAGAAGGTGGAAAGAGGCAAGAGGAGAGGAATGGAAGAATCCATGACATGACTCAATCCCATACTGGTCTTATAATTAAATGGTACTTTGCACATCAGCTCAAATGTCCTCTCTCTGATGGAGCTGACTCCTCATTAACATATGTAAATTACAGTCAGTGCTAGGAGCTCTCAAAGGAAGATGTCAACATTGCCATAATGAGGAGCTTGTCAATCTTGTGAAAATGAACAGGAACCAATGTGCAGGCAGAAGTTTGTCTCCAGAAAGTCTGGTTAATCTGATAATTTATCAGTTATTCAAACTGACCAGACAGCATTAGGGTGGCATTGCCTTGCACTGGTATCATGCAGGCTGAAATTGAGTTTTCTGGAGGGAATTTTGAAATAAAAGCAGGTACATTTTAAGCCCATTTCTATAAGAAAATGATATTTTTGCAAGTTCAAGAGAGTAACTCTTTGCTGCATTTAGCTTCATGTTTTCTGCTGGCCTTTCTGAAAGGGCTGTCTGTTTGATGCAGGATTAGAACAAGCTATAAAGAAAAAAGCATGTTTAACAGCTCAAGTTAGGAGTCGTTTGATAGAAAAAGGGTATGTTATTAATTCAACATGCCAATTCTGAGCACTGAGTTTTTTGACTGCCTTCTTCCAAAGTGTAGTTTTTTGTTTTTTTGTTTTTTTTTTTTGATCCTTACAATGTAGGGAAATGACTTAAGATCCCAATCTTGTTTTTGTTTTCAGTCTATTGATGATTTAGCTATCAAAAGGATCTTTTCTTTAAATTTTTATTTTAATCTATAACTACCAATGCTAATATTCTCCTTCTGACTAAATTGAAACTCTAATCAAATAAGAGCTGGTTTACAATCTTATTTTATCTCCCTTCAGAGCAAGCAACTTCTATGATGACAGGTCTGAAAAGAAACAATTAAAAAGGCATTTTCTTTTTTTAAAAAAATCTGCAAACAAACTCATAAATGTTGATATAGCTATTTTATATCTTGGCTTTGTCCAGCTTAACTGTGCTCATTCCAAGCTCTAAAAAAATAAACTGCAAAGTCCAATATCTGAAACTAGATTCACATTAATAAAGTATAAATTCTCTTTATATGAATAAATTCATAGATGCATATGATAGAAATTTTGGAAAGAAAGATTTAAAGGTAGTAAAAAATGATAGCCTATAGTTTCCGTATCCATTATTAATAGCCACTATTTATTTATTGTTCACTCAACAGTTTTACAGGTTTGTAATAATACTGCACATACACAGTGGTGTAAAACCACAAACTCTCACTAAACTTTATAAGAAGAACATTTTTCTATATCATATGCTGTAAACACCCTGAAGAGCCAGGCCTGCCTCTAACTCCACTACATGTATCCATAATGCCCTGCATTGCATTCAGAAAATGAAACAAAAACAGGAGAAATAGATATACGATTGGATTTGAAATACTAAAAGAATGGAGAGGAAAGTCACCTGGGTTCTACTGGGTATTTGTTTAGTAAATGGTTATTAATCAGGGCAGGACTGAGCTATCCCTTTCCCCCACCTTCCAGGCCCTGCCTTGCTCAGGAGGCACAGACAAGACAAATACGGATTGAACATCTGAATGAAAAGATCCCCTGTGAGACTCCCTCACACAGTGAATCTAAGTGTGAGAGGAGAGGGTGGGGTTAAAGCATTCAAAGAATCTGAGATAATGCCTAGGAGGTGGTCCTCCTCTGCCAGCTTCATCTCTCAGGGACTCAGATGGCCTGCCCTCTTTGGAAGAAATCTTCCATTCTTGTTTCCCTCCCTCTCTGCCTGCCACCTCTTCCTGCTTTTCTGAAAAGAAGCACACCACACAACAATGAAGAGGTTTTCCACGTTGGCCCGTGTTGCCAGCCAGCCACTTCTCTTTGTTTAAGTCTGTTTACACAGTCTCCTTGGCAACATAAGGTAGAAGTTGGTATTTTTTATATCTCTGACTAGCACGTTTGGTTTTCCCTTTGTCTGAATCTTATCCACCTCATACACTGAGTCATTTCTAGTGCAGCTTTTTCCTTTTTTAATTTTAAAAAGAGAATCATGTTTACAGCCCACTATTTTAGCAATATCCCATTCTGACATCCAGTGTTTTAGGGGGTTCTTTAAAATATCACTTTCAAAATGATTATTAAAAATATTTCTTCTTGATTAAAGCTTACTAGTATTTAATCCTTCTCAGTAACTTCAGCAGGTCCCATGGATCTGTGAATGTTCTTTATGCTGGTATCTGCATTGGATGGTAGAAGGGGTTTGGTGGTCGTGGAGTACAGAAAACAAATAAGCCTAAGTGGGGTTCAGATCTGACCTCTCTTAGTTCTGTGCTTCAACCAGTGGAACTAATGAACAAAGGCACTTTTTTGCATACACACATCCTCATTGCAGCTAGACTGTGCACTGGAAATGAAGTATACTGGGAAAACAACCCATTTATCTTTCCCAAACTCCCAAATTCTGCATGGGTGAACCACAGGCATTTAAAGTAATTCATGGGTAAATGTGAGTCTTAGAGAGATGAAAGCCACAGTGGTATTGTTGGCCAGGATAAAGTTTCTTTAGTAGCAGAACATGACATCCAAATCCTATTCCATAAGTATATCTATGAGAATGGTTAAAATTAACTGGACTAGTCATTTTTAACAGAGATATGGAACAAAGTTATCTGGAGAGCGTTCTTCAAACGTACAAGTTCCACTCTAGACTTTTATTCTCCTGTCATGGTACCAGGGCATGTGTCTGTTGACAATTCATTCAGATCACTTTTGTTGTAAAGTACTAGTTAATAATCAATTAATAAAAATGATATTAATAAATAATGATAATAAGGATGAGCACCTATCATGTGCCAAGGTCTTAAATTGATTTTTCCAGTTAGTACTCGCAATCTCTTTCTAGCATATGTGTTATTTCCACTTGTAGATTAAGAATCTAAACTTTGCTCTTGTCTAGAGCAAGAATTTTAACTGAGATTTATTCCAAAATTATCTTTACCCTGTATTAAATTTCTTCCCTCAAAACAATTTTAAAGTAATTATTTAAGAAATAATTCTCTTCATTTCCTGACAACTTTTATTCTGGTAACATATTTTAATATTTATCACCATGTCCCTTTAACAGTTTTAGCCAAGGAATTGTTTTAAAAGCCACATCAGATCTAGGCTAGTGGCACAGGCTTGTAATCCTAGGACTTGGGAGGCTGAGACAGGAGGATCACAAGTTCTATGCCAGCCTTGGCAACTCATTGAGACCCTATTTCAAAAATGAATAAATAAATGAAAAAGGACTGGACATGAAGTTCAGAGGTAGAATACCCCTGTGTTCAATCCCCAGTAACACACACACACACACACACACACACACACACACACACACACCACACACACACGGTAAATAAGTCAGGGTACAGAACAATGGCTGGATTAGAATTACTTTGATTTTTATCACTTAATAGGACTTCAAAATCTCTTCTGGAAACAAGTACCCCTACTTATCACAACCCATTTTTTAAACTGAAATCTCCAGGCTGGACACCAGTGAGTCCTTTCCAGTGAAGTCTCCACTGCCCTTGTCTTAGTGAGGTGTGAGTAGGTAGTATGGTGTGGGGACATATTTTGAGCCAAATAATAACATTATGATTTGCCAAAACTTTCAGTAGTTAAAAGATTCTTTAGAAAATTGTGCTACCTACAACGGGAAAAAGACTTTGTAGTTATTTTTAAAAAATAGGAGTATTCACACTGACGTCAAGTAGATTTTTTTTTTTCTTTTTTTTTTTTTTTTGCGGTCCTGGGGATTGAACTCAGGGGCATTCTACCTCCGAGCTATACCCCAGCCCTATTTTTTATTCTTTATTTTTGAACCCGGGTCTCACTAAGTTGCGGAGTGCCTCACTAGGTAGCTGAGGCTGGCCTTGAACCCGGATCCTCCAGTCTCAGCCTCCCAAATGCTGGGATTACAAGCGTGTGCCACCACGCCCGGCTAAGTAGATTTTTTTTTTAAGCCACAGTTTTAGAAGTTTGAATACTTTCAGAGGGATCATCTAGAATAATGTTTCTAAATATGGTGTGAATTGGGAGTAGAGAAACATCTCCTCTCCCCCCACACCTTCCTGCTGTGGCACAAGCCACTTTATCCATTCCAGAAGCACTAAGGACTATGAAGATACTGCAGAAAGTGGTGAATTACATAAACAAAAAGTGCAGAGACAGGGTTTTAAAAAACAACTGATGAATGAGACATGTTGCTTTGTTTTCAGCATTTAGCCCAAGTAGGGATACTTAAAAGTTTGCATCTATTGTTCCTTTTTTTATTTTACATACTTTTATTTGGTTCATTGTATTTATACATCATACTGAGGTATCAAGTAATAGTAACATACATGCATACATCTCTTGGAAGTCTTTCTTCTGGGTTCCACCTCCTCCTTCCCCCTCTCCATACATGACTTTGAAATTGAAACTGATGATTTAATATACAAACATAGCATTATTTCAACTGTTACACTTTACATCTCCATCCCCTCTCTTCCCTCATCCAACCCCCTTCATCACTCCATTGGCGTCTCTGCTCTTCTATCTGATGTCACCTTTGTTCCCCAATCTCCAGCTAGTGTCTACATACTAGAGAAAACATACAATTATTCACTTTTTTGAGACTGGCTAATCTCGTTTACCATAATATTCTCAAGTTCCATCCATTTTCCTGCAAATGGCATAATTTTTTTCCTAATTTTATTTAAAAAAGATTTGAACCTACTTTCAAGTATATATGGTGATTTTTTTTAGATCAAAGCCCTATTTCTAATTTGATAGATATAAATGAGACATTTCTAATGAGCTAATGTCCATCCTGGGAGGCACAATACTACACTTTTTTGGTCTGCTGAAGTTTTTAGCATAGAAGTTCAAATCTTAGCGTGGTTTCTTTCCACAGTCATTATTTTCTTAAAAACAAAAAAGATTGCTTATAATATCATGAAGAAAATTGAAAGGAACAAATATTCCGTCTCCAGAGCAATAGAGTTTTGTGGAAGTTGATTTTTAGAAGGTAATCTGCAAGTATTGCAGCAGGACACCAAAGCAGACTGATTTTACTCTGTCAGTCATCTTTTTCTTACTGAATATCTCTAGAAGTAAAAATCTATTTTGCCTGAGGTGACGTGGAATCAAAGTAATAGACGACATTGGATATATGAATTTTTTTTTTGTTTTGAAATTGCTTATGGTTACAAGGTCACTTTCCTATGGGTAGATAAATAATATCACTCCTTCCAAACCACAAATGACTTAAATTCTGAAAACTGAAGTAAATCTTAGCTCTCAGTAGCCAATAGTCCAACCTCAAGCTCCTTCTAGGCTACCATCATCTCATCTTAATTTGTATACATACACCAATACATCTATGCTCAGACTAAATATCATTCAAAGGGTAATAGAATACAGTTGTTAAACTTAGGGAAAAATAATGTATTTTCTTCTTCTCCCTAAAAAGACCTGAGTAGGTTGACTTAGTCCATTCAAGTGACTGTAACTAAATACTATAGATTGGGTGGCTTCTAACAACAGGGGTTTATTCCTCCTAATCCTAGAGGCCAGAAAGTCAAAGGTCATGGCCCTGGAAGATGGGATATCTGGTGGGGGCCCACTTCGTGGTTCATAGATGGTCATCTTTTCTCTGTGCCTTTACGTGACAGAAGGGCAAGGGAGCTCTCTAGGGCCTCTCTTCTAAAGTAGCAAATACTATTCTCAACTTTATGACCTACTCACCTCCAAAAGCCTTTACCTCCTAATTCCATTACTTTAAGAATTAGGATGCCAACATCTGTATTTGGAAAGGAGGACACAAACATTCAGCCCATAATAGCAGTAGGGAAATTTTAAAATCAATTTCAAATGATCATGGAAAACTGAGTCCAGAAGTTGGTATTTTATAATGCAAATTTTAAAAATAAATCCTATAAATAATTTTTGATGTAACAGAACTATCTGAAAAAAATCAAGCAGTTTGTTTTAAGGGGCTCAAAGTCACTATCCAGCATAATGTTTGAGTTCAGAGAACACATATGGAAGAAAATGATTTCAACAACTTATTGAATACTGAGCATAGCTGACATAAGTTTATTTTTGTGTCCAAGTCTATTTCATGTCATAATGGGCATAACATTGAACAGGAATCTGTATTCCAATCACAGTTCTAACATTAATTACCTGTAAGATCTTTCGGGAGATGTTCAACCTCTGTGCATTATGGATTTATTCTGGGCCTCTCCTTTAAAGTGGATTCTCCTTTTTCAGTCCTAAAAGAAAATAACTAAATCCTTTTTCTCTTGTAAATAATTTATGCATTTTTATTAGAATTTTATGTGTAAATTATCAACATGTATTTGCATTTGCCTTTAATGTACTAACAAAAATTTTAAAACAGAGCTATGAACTGGAATGATTAGAATATTTATCATTTGAATGCAGGCCAAAACAGATAATTTGACATGACATGTATGCCCTGAACTTTCTTTTCTCATTTTTGTAGCACCATCTGGTGTTCTAGCATGAGGGAGAATTTATTTAAATAATTGTATTAGACCTCAGATCCATTCCTATATACATGTGCACACACACACACAGATTTCTTTAGTAGAAATCTGTCTAGCTTTGCCAGGCACTGGCAGCTAGACTGTGTTTATATAACCCTAGTCACATCAGACCATCTTCCTTTAAAATGACAGAATTAAAAAAAAATAAAAACAACTTCCACTGAGTTGTCCTAACAGAAGTGCATAAACACAAAGCCAAGGTTTTAAAAAGTGTATGTTCAAGAGGATTCA
>PVLC010005344.1:66098-77329 GCA_004027655.1 Graphiurus murinus | reverse complement strand
GGTACTGGGGATTGAACTCAGGGGCATTCTACCTCCAAGCTATACCCCCAGCCCTATTTTTTATTCTTTATTTTGAAACCGAGTCTCACTAAGTTGCGGAGTGCCTCACTAGGTAGCTGAGGCTGGCCGCGAACCCGGATCCTCCGGTCTCAGCCTCCCGAATGCTGGGATTACAAGCGTGCGCCACCACGCCCGGCATAATTTTTTCTTATTATATTTTCCCCGATGTGGTCACTAAAATTCAAAAATTTTTGATGAAGTTATGTCAGTTTGGAAGTTAGGAGTTAGCATTATAATAAGAAAACATAAATGAAATGTCTCTTTGGCCTGAAAGATGTCCAGTTGTAGATCAAAAAGAGCCTATGAGAGCTGTACCATGCCTATAAGAATGGTGCTTATATCACTCTGGCAAGAATCTTGAGTACTATATTGCAAAGGAGTAGTAATATGGGTGCAGTGGTGCATGCTTATAATCCCAATACTTGGGAGGCTGAAACAGGAGGATTACAAGTTCATGGCCAGCCTCAGCAACTTAGTGAGGCCCTCCACAACTTAGTAAGATCCTGTTTCCAAATAAAATAGGGCTGGGTGTGTAGGTCAGAGGTAGAATGCCCCTGGGTTCCATCCCCAGTGACACACACACACACACACAAAAGGAATGGTGATTGTGGGCATCCTTAATTGTTCCTGATTTTAAAGAGAATTCCTGAAGTTTTTCTCCATTCGATATTATGTTGTCTTTGGGCTTATTGTATATTGCCTTAATGATGTTGAGGTAAGTTCCTTCTATTCTGATTTTCTGCAGTTTTCTTGATATGTTTTTGAATGCAAAAGGATATCAAAGGAATTCAAGCTCAAAAAGATGAAATTAAATTATGTGTATTGGCAGATGACATGATTCTATATTTAGAAGACCCAAAAATTCAACTAAAAGATTTCTAGAGCCGATTAGCAAATTCAGCAAAGTAGCAGGATACAAAATCAATCTAAAAATCAGTAGCTTTTTTTATATGCCAACCATGAACCCACTGAGAAAGAAATACAGAAATCAATTCCATTCACAATAACCCCCCAAACAATAAAATACCTAGGAATAAATCTAAACAAGGAGGGAAAATACTTCTACAATGAAAATTATATAACACTAAAGAAAGAAATTGAAGCAGATTAAAAGATGGAATGATATCTCACGCTCTTGGATAGGCAGAATAATAAATATTACCAAAATGGCCATTCTACCAAAAAAGATCTACAGAATCAATGCAATACCTATCAAAATACCAATGTCATTCTTCACAGACCTAGAAAAATCAGTCCTAAATTTCATATGGAGAAACAAAAGACCCAGAATATCCAAAGCCATAAGAGCCATGCAGGAGGCATCAGAATTCCTGATTTCAAATTATACTACTATAAAAACAACATGGCATTGTTACAAATGCTGACACATAAACCAATGGAATAGAATAGAAGATACAGAAAAATTTCACATACTTATAGCCAATTGATTTTTGAAAAAGGTGCCAAACACATAGATTGGAGAAAAGACAACTTTTTCAACAAATGGTGTCGGTAAAATTGGTTATTCATTTGTAGAAAAATTAAATTCCTACCTCTCTACCTGTACGAGTCAACTTGGGATGGATCAAAGACCCAAAGACCTGGCAATTAAATCAGAGACTTTGAAATTACCAGAAGGAATAGGTCCAACACTCCAACATATAGGCAAAGGTATTCCTCTGATAGAGGACTACTATCCATAATATACAAATGACTTAAAAGACTAAACAATAAAAAAATCAAATAACTCAATCAAGAAATGGTTAATTGAACTAAATAGAAACTTAACAAAAGAAGAAATATAACATTATTAGCAATCAAGGAAATGCAATTCAAAACTACATTGAGATTACATCTAACCCCAATCAGAATGACAATCGTCAAGAACTCAAACAAAAATAAATGCTGGTTAGGATGTGGGGAAATAGGAACTCTTCTACATCATTGATGGGGTTGCTAATTAATGCAGCTGCTATGGAGATAAGTGTGGAGATTCCTCAGAAAATTTGGAATGGATCCACCATGTGATCCAGCTATATCATTCCTGGGTATCTTTCCAAAGGGATTGAAATTAGAGAATTACAGTAATATATGCATATACATGTTCATAGCAGCACAATTCACAATAGCCAAATTATGGAACCAACCTAGGTGTCTATCAACAGATTAAATGGAATACAAAATTATCAGATATATATGCAATGAAATTATACTCAGGAGTAAAGAAGAACAAAATTATGTCATTTTCAGGAAAATGGAAGGACCTGGAGAACATTATGTTAAGTGAGATCGGCCAGTCTCAGAAAGTGAAGGGTCATATGTTTTCACTCATATGTAGAAGCTAGGGAGTAATCAGGATACCAGAGGGACTTCAGACAATGGAAAAGAAACCTCAGTGGAGCCAGGGAGGTGGTCTAGGGGAAGAGGAATGGGGGAGAATTAACGAAGGAAACACTTACATTATGTACATATATGAGAGTACCGATGACAAACTCAACAGCCTGTATGAGGAAAGGGGGTAGTGGAGAAGGAGTTAGAGGAAAAGTCAAGCAGTCACTGATCTGGAGCTGGACAAAGCCTCCCATTTCTGGGAGGTTTGAAACAAAAATGCCAGAAGTTTTCAAGGACAGAAAAACAAAATTGATGAAGTCCTTATAAAGTTTTGAAATGGTGACCTGGGGCAAAGTTTTTCCAAAGGACACCTAAGAAAGAACTTCCTAGTTATGCCAACCCAAAAGCTAGCTTGAGGATAGACTTATTGAATCTATGTCCATGCACTCCCTCTAGACATACCCTCTTATAATCAAATCAAGACATTAAACAAGTATACAGACAAAGGCATTAGACAAGCAGGTGTTAGATGGCAGAAAAAAACAAAGAACAGCGCACGTTTTATCAGATTGCCAAAATCATCAAGAAGGACATATTCCTCAGAAAACAGAGTAAACCCAATGCTGGAAGCCTTCAGTGAAATAGAAAGAAGTCAACTCAGCATTGAATTTATCCATTTTTTGTAATCATAGTGAAATACCTGAGACAAACTAACTTTATGAGAAAAAGATTTAAACCAAACATGGTGGTGCAAACCTGTAATCCCAGTTCTTGGGAGGCTGAAGCAGGAGGATTGACCAGCTTCAGCAACTTAGTAAGGTCCTCAGCAACTTAGTGAGACTCTGTTTCAAAATTTCAAAATTAAAAATTAAATGGGCTGGGGATATAGTTCAGAGGTAGAACATCTCTGAGTTCAATCCCCAGTATCACAAAAATAAAAGAAAGAGAAAGGAAAAAAGGAAGGAAGGAAGGGAGGGAGGGAGGGAGGGAGGAAGGAAGGAAGGAAGGAAGGAAGGAAGGAAGGAAGAAAGGAAGGAAGGAAGGAAAAAGTAAGTAAAGAAGGAAGGGTTTTACTTAACTTACAGTTTTGGAGGTTACAAGTTCATGATTGGGCAGTCAATTGATTTGATCCCCAGTGAGTTTGGTGGAGAGCATCACATCATGGCAGAAGCATGTGTAGGAGCAAGTGGTCATATCACCATACAGGAAGTCTGAGGGACAAAGAGTGGAAGGCACTTGACTTGCTCCTTTTATAACAATTCTCTCTTGAGATCTACCAAGAGATTGCATGAGAACTACCTCACAACTACAAATACCTAAGGAGCTCCACTGGCCCTTCTTAAAATTTCTAGCACCTCCTAATACTGCCACCCTGGAAATTAAGCCTTTAACACAGGATACTTGAGGCACTTTCAAATTGTATCCGAACCATAGCAAGTATGCATTTATTATTCATCCAAGGACAGATGGATGGCACTTCAAATGAATAGATACAAAGGATGTTAGATATACATTCTGTTATTTGTAAAAATCCCAGTCTCAAGCAGTTAGAATCTCAACTGAATCTTATTGTAACTTCCAGTTCTGTCAATGGCTTTCAACCAAAGACAACTAGGGACACATTATAGTTAAACAAGTTGGATTTATTATTCATTACAGCCAGGAAGAACACACTACGAGAAACCCCAGAGGTGCCTTTGTAGGAGGATGCTGGGAATAAGCTATAATAAAATTGTGGATTTGGGGGGTTTGGAGGGATACTGAGGATTAAATACAGGGGCATTATACCCCCAAGTTACACTCTCAGCTCATTTTTTATTTTGAAATGAGGTCTCACTAAGTTGCTGAGGTTCTCACTTACTTGCTGAGGCAGGCCTCGAACCTGTATTCTCTTGTTTCAGCCTCCCAAGTACTAGGAGGGACTACAGGAATGCACTATCATGCCCAGCCAATTTTTTTTAGTTATTTTAAGGAAGGTCAAAGAAAGTGGGTATCTACTCTCCATTTTGCTTTTAAATTTGCTACTTTGCTAAATTTGTTTATAAACTCAAGAATTCTTCTGGTTGACTTATTTTGATCTTCTAAGTATGGGACCATGTCATCTGCAAATAGTGACAATTTCAATTCTTTTTTTTTTCCTATATGTATCACTTTAGTTTCCTTCACATGCTTAATTTGATTAAAATTTTAACTATTATGTAAAACAGAAATGTTTTTACTGAATATTCTTATCTTGTTCGTGAGTTTAGAGGAAAGGCTTTCATTTTCCCCCTTTCATTATGATACTGGCTTTGGGTTTATTATATATTGCCTTTACTGTGTTGAAGGTAGTTCATTCTATCCCTTATTTCTTCGGCTTTTAAACATGAATGGGAGCTTGATTTCGTCAAATGAATTTTGCATTTATTGAGATATTGATGTGCTTTTTATCCTTAGCAATATTTTTGTGATGAATTACATTTAGGGACTTGCATATATTGAACCAGCCTTGTATTTCTGGAATTAACAGATTTCCTCATGTTATGTAACCATTTACTCTTCCTTGAATACTAACATAAGCAGGGATTATATTATGATTGGGTATATTTGGGTTGGTATAGTCACAATGATTTTATCTGTACTTAGAAAAAATTATGAAGGGAACCAGGTACAATGTGCACATCTATAATCCCAATATTTGGGAGGCTGAGACAGGGGATTACAGGCTTCAAGCCAGCCTCAGCAACTTAGTGAGACCCTGTTTCAAAATAAAAAATAAAAAGGGTTGAGGTATAGATCGAAGGTAGAATGCCTCTGGGTTTAATGCCCCCCATACCTCCTCTCAAATTATGAAGTGGTATTTTGTTTTGTTTTGTTTTGTCATGGTCTTAAGGTTGTCTGAGTTTGCTTTCTGTGAGATTGTTTATGTACAACAGAAAAACAAAATTGACTCTTTGCGAGTAAAGATATCATATTAGTTCTGGACATCAGGGTCAGGTGTTTTTTTTTTTTTATCAGTGGCATGTATTATTCAATGTGCTGGCACAGAACAATAAGCAAAATGAAGTGCTCATTCTTGTGGAGCCCAAATTCCAGTGATGTAAATTGGGAAAAATTTAGCTGGATAAGAAAGAACTGTGAGGAAGGTGGTGCTATGTTGAATAGAATGATCGGGGAAGCCTCTATAATAAGATGACATGTGAGTGGAGATGTGAAGAATGTGAATGAATGAGACATGAATATTGAAGATAATTCCAGGCAGAAAGAACCAGTAATGATCCAGGAAAAGGCCCTGACAAGGACATATGTTTGGTCAGTATCAGCAAGCAGGACAATGTAACTTGAAGAGAGTAAGTGGGAAGAATATTAGGAGATGATTTCAGAGAGTTTTTGTAGACCTTATAATGAATCTGACTTTTCTCCTCAGTGAGTTGGGAAGACATTAGTGTTTCTGAGTAAAGGAATGACATTGTTTATGTATTAAAATAAATGGAAGGCACTTGACTTTGTTTATAGACTGAGGGAAAGGAATAGGTAGGAAGAAGGACTGTGGATACAGAAGGATAGAAAGGGAGGAAGAGGGAGAATAGGAAGAAGAGAGAGATAAAAGGAGAAATAACAAGGAGAAAAAGGAGGAGAAAGAGGAATAAGGAGCAGCTGAGGTTGACCCCGAACCCGGATCCTCTGGTCTTAGCTTCCCAAGTACAAGCTTGCTCCACCATGACTGGCTAAATTAAATGAATACTTTCTAATGTAGCATTTTGATTTAATTAATGCTTATTTCACTATATATTTTTTAGCTATTTCTTCAGTGGTTGCTGTGCATAGATTCCCAAACTTATTGGCTTACCCCACCCTTCTTAGAAAAATAGTCAGTGCCCTCTCACCTTGCACTTCACCATCCCCTTATTTCTATTCAGTGTCTCCCAATTGCACTCAAGGCTACTACCAACACCTAGATTATTCCACTGCCCCTCATTCCAGGGCTGGTATCACTGAACCTGTTAGGCCTTCCAATAATTATTTATACTTATCAGAATCAACTTCAGATTCATAATAACTTAATTCCATAATGAGATATGGAATTGTTAACTCTATATTTTTCTATTTCCTTTCCCCTCCTTTTTGGTAATATTGTCATACATGTTATGCCAATAAATGTTACAAAATCAATAAAACGTAATTATATTCATAACTTCATATGATTTCATTTCCTTTAGATAAACTGAACAATGATATATTTTTAGTTTTCTTATATTAAATTCCTTGTTTATCATGTTTAGTTCTCTTTTGCACTTTAGTTACATGTAGATTCATTTAATTAGGCCATACACCCTTTTCCATACTCACCTTCTTTACACTGCAGTTTGCAAATATATTACATTCCATATGCTATAGGCCTAACAACACAATATGTAAATAGTTTAATACAACTATTTCTTAAATCAGTCAAGAAGAGGAGAAATATTATGTAGAGAGCTGAGACTGACAGGTTCTCTAGCTATATAATTCTGCATATGTATATTTACTGCCTTTTATTCACTTTTTTAAAAAGCTATACCCACAGTCTTTTAAATTGGTTATTTGAAACGACGTTTCCTCTATCTTTCATCAAAGCTGGCTTTGAATAAAACCTACTTTCCTGCCAATATTTTCATGTACTGGGGATTGAATCCAAGGGCATTCTGAGCTGCATCTCCAGCTTTTTAATTTATTTATTTATTTTAAAAATTTGAAACAGAGCCAGGTGTGGTGGCACACACCTATAATCCCAGTACTTGGGAGACTGAGACAGGAGGATGACAGATTTGAAGAGAACCTCAGCAAATAGTGAGACTCTCATCAACCTAGCGAGACTCTATTTCCAAATAAGAAAAAAATCAGGGTGGGGGTGTAGCTCAAAGGTAGAATGCCTCTGGGTTCAATTCCCAGTGCCACACACACACACACACACAAATGAAACAGAGTCTGGCTAAGTTGCTAAACCTGATCTCAAACCTGGGTCCTCCTATCTCAGCCTCCCCAGTTCTGGGATTATAGGTGTGCACCACCATGCCTGACCTTTTCTTTCCAAATTTGATACTGAGTGTTTGTGAAGAATGAGGAATGGTTCCTCTTTCCCCTGTGCTGTAATTGTTCTCCCAGCAACAGCATCTGTTTCATTCTTCTTTTGTCTCTATATTTTGTTAGCTACTACCTTTTCTTTTCTACTTTCTCCTCAGTGGCTTACACTTGGCTTTTCATGTCCCTTTATAGTTCTTCCAATCTCCCTACATCATGACCTTTCATACTTGATTCCTATTGCTAGCTGCTTTCTTCTTTTGGAAGTTCCCAATTCAAATTCTTGTGGAAAACTTCATTGTCTTAGATTATCTTTTGATGCCAGATTACATCTGTAGTGCCTTGTAAATGGCTAGCCTATATATGGATTGTTTTCCCTTGTCTAGGCGCTCATCTTGGTACAATCAGTTATAGCCAAAGTGAGGAGGGAATATATCATGTGGTTCAAAGTATGGTTGCCCCTAATTAGGGGTTTGGGCAAGGTGTTTTCCCTTAGAAAAAGGCTACATGTGTAAGACATCATAATTAAAATTTCTACAGCAAAGCCTTAGACTCTTAGTTTATTCTAGCTCTCATTTAATATTCATAGGGAGGGGAACAAAGGAGCTTTCAAAATCTCCTCAGACCAAAATCAAAAGCACCTTCCTTGCCAACAAGAGAACCTGATGCACAGATGCTGACAGGTGTATGTAAGCTGGACTGGAGATGGGAGAAGAGCTAAGGGTTGAGATGCTTTCTGTTTCTCCGAACTGTCATATTACTAGTCTGTGTAAGATACAAAAGGCTAGACAACAGACTTAGGGGGAGAAGGAGAGCAGGTGAGTCCAATTCTGCCATTATTCCAACAAATATATACTAAGCAACTACTATGCTCCAGGTACTGTTCAGGTGCCGAGCAACAGTACTGAATAAAGTAGTGAAAAATTCCTGTCCTTATTGCATTTACATTTTAGTAGGGGAATGAGAATAGTAACAATTATTGAGCACTTACTAGGTATTTGATATCATTCCAAGCATTTATATATTTTTGTGGTACTGGTGATTGAACCCAGGGACATTCTACCTCTGAGCTACACCTATAGCCGTATGTTTATTTTATTTTTATTTGGAAACATGATCTCACTAAGTTACTGACAGTCTTTCTAAGTTACTGAGGTTGTGCTCGAACCTGCAATCCTCCTGTTTCAGCCTCCCAAGTACTGAGATTACAGGTGTGTGCCACCACACCTGGCTTCATTTTGTTTTTTTGAAACAGCGTCTTGATAATTTAGTGTGTGCTGGCCTCAGAGCTGTGATCCTCTGGTCTCATACTCCCAGCATTTATACATTTTAATTCACTTAATGTTTGCATGGGTAACTACTAGTATTATTACCATCATTCTCATCTTTTCTGTTTTAGAATTGAAAAAGCCCCATGGTTGGGATTCAAACCCAGGAATGCGGAATACAGATGTTGTGCCTTAAACACAAAGGCTGAATGGTAGCTTATGCTTGAAGTTCTTCAACTCCTTTATGTGATGGATAGGTAAACCAACATGTATTCTTTTAGTCATTCATCATTTGCTACATTTGTTATAAGCCCCCATTTTACTTGGCCCTCACAACAACTCCATGAGTAATGTACAATAATTCCAAATTTATAAACCCAGAAATAGAGGCTTAGAAAGATGAAGGGTCTGGCCCAAGGTCACACACCTGGTAAGTGGCAGAGTTTACATTTGAGCTGAAGTCCTATTATTCAAAGGGCAGTCATTGCCTTCTCACTAAATGGTGCTGCCTTCTGTAGCTGAGAAGAGAGATGTTGCCTAAGAAGTGTTGGGAATTATAAGCTTCTTTCTGGATTGAATTATAACAGGGGAAAAGTCAGGAATTGGCTCAACTTTCAATAGGGGAGGTGTGAAAGGGTCTCATTAAAGGGTCTACTCCAAAAAGGTTAAGAATTGAATGTATTGCGGAACGGTTTTGCTTCATGAATATACACACATATGCTTAATCCAAGTTTGTGGCCAAAGAGAAGAATATTTTTTATCGGTGGCCCACATGTAGGAGGGAACACTCAATTTATTCTGAAAAGCATAGACTTCTTTCACCCCATCCTCTTCCTCAAGTTCCTTTTCTTTTTCTATGATACTGAGGACTGAACACTGGCATTCTACTTCTGAGCTACATCTACAGCATTTTTATTTTGAAACTGGGTCTCACTAAGTTGCTGAGGGTCTTGCTAAGTTACTGAGGCTGATCTCAAATCTGCAATCCTACTATCTCAGCCTCCCATGTACTGGGATTATGGCATGTGCCACCATGATTCTTTCTTGACATAGATCAAGAAAGCTCTTGGATTGCTTTTATTCTTTCCAAACTTCCCCTTCCTGTCTGTCACTCAAGAAACCAGTCCCTAGGGAGTTATGAGTGGGGTAACCCTTTCCCTTTTTTGTAGTTCTCCTCCAGAGAAGCTCTTTCTGCTTATAGGGTTGTACTGTTATTCATTGTAAACTGTGTGTGGGTTTGGAAAACAGAATTGGATTACACCACATGGTGAGGAAAGTAGGAAATTTGCAAAGAAACCAGAAAGAAACTATGCAAAGAGGGCCAGAGATTAAGGAATCTAAGTATCTAATTTAAACCTAGGATCCTACATCATTCTCCCTGACTCCTTTTATAATACTCTTGACAGGCCCTTTGCATTCTAGACTTTCCCTTTATGTTCCTGAGGGCAATCTCCCTATAACCCCATCTTCCAAAATGTTAGGTACATGCCAACCTCTTCCTCCATGAAACAGAAGGAAAAAAGGATGAGGGGGAAATTAATATTTATTGAGAACATACACAAATGGGCTAGCTCATTTGAATATCGCTTAGGGGAAACTAGACTTCAAACAGGTGGAGTCATTACACTTGACTCATGTCCTACAGCTTACAAATGATAGAGTCCAGATTTTGATCCCAGACTCTCTTACTCTAAAGTCTCTATTATCATCCCAGTATGCCACAGGACCGCTCACATGTTGTAGTTCCAATATCTAAGACTTACAAATACATACAAGCCAGAGGAATGATTCAGATTGAGGTAGAAATAGTTACTCTCAAGCATTCCTTCAGACTATGTGTGAAATGAGAGCATCCTCAGCTGGTCTTATTAGGGGAGTGAGAGGCCAGTCCTCCGGTTTCTAGATGGAACTTAGGGTTAATTTCCTCAGAAGTCATTCACAAACCTGATTGGTACAATGAGCCAAAAATGTACTGTACACTTGAGAAGGCTGGAAGAAAAGATTTTGAATGTAGTCACTAGAAAGAAATGATAAATGTTGGAGGAGACATATAGGTTTAACTTAATTTTTTATATTTTTATCTGTGCATTATAATTATGCATCATATTGAGATTCAAAGTGATACTGATGTACACAGAACTCGGTATGTTTCTCTCTACCCCCTCTTCCCTCCTCATACATGTTAGTGAGATTCGGTAGTGATACCTTCATATATGAACATAATCTGATTCCTTCTTCAAGCCTCTTTTCTCACCTCTCCTTTTCTGCTCCCCCTACATTTACACTATTCTACTGGTATCTCTTCTCTTGGATTTGAAGTCTCTTTTCTTTTCTTTTTTTTTTTTTTTTTTTTTTTTTTTTTTTTTTTTTTTTTTTTTTTTTTTTTTTTTGCGGGACTGGGGATTGAACTCAGGGGCGTTCTACCTCCGAGCTATACCCCCAGCCCTATTTTTTATTCTTTATTTTGAAACCGAGTCTCACTAAGTTGCGGAGTGCCTCACTAGGTCGCTGAGGCTGGCCGCGAACCCGGAT
>PVLC010005344.1:0-65998 GCA_004027655.1 Graphiurus murinus | reverse complement strand
CTTTTCTTTTCTTTTCTTTCTTTCTAGCTTCCACATATGAGAGGAAACATATGGCCCTTGACTTTCTGAGAGTGGCTAATCTCACTTAGCATAAGGTTCTCAAGTCATACATTGGGAAATAAAGACAGCCCGTTCAACAGATGGTGTTGGGAAAACTGTATATCCATGTGTAGAAGAATAAAACTAGATGCTTATCTCAGAATGTGTGAGAATCTTTTCCAGCTACTCCTGTGATAGAGAACTAATATCTAGAATATATAAAAAAACTAAAAAAAACCCCACAAATAACCCAATAATGAGCAACTGAACTGAATAGAAATTTCTCAAAAGTAGAAACACAAATGGTCACCAAATACATGGAAAAATGTTAAACATCATGAGCAATCAGGGAAATGCAAATCAAAACTACTCTAAGCTTCTAACTCCAATTAAAATGGCAGCCATAAGAATACAAACAATAATAAATGTTGGTGAGGAGGTGGGGAAATAGAAACTCTTATACACTGTTGATGGGGTTATAAATTAGTGCAACCACTATGGAGGTCACTATAGAGGTTTCTCAAAAGACTAGGAATGAAACCACCATATGGCCCAGCTATATCACCCCTCAGCATCTTTCCAAAACAATTAAAGTTAGAGTACTATAGTGATACTTGCAATGACGATTATAGCAGCACAATTCACAATAGCCAAGTTGTAACCAAACTAGGTGTCTCTCAATAGATGAATGGATAAAGTGTATACACAAAACAGAATTTTACCTAGCCATAAAAAAGAACAAAATTATGTCATTTGTGTGTATGTCTATAATCTCAGTACTTAGGAGTCTTAGACAGCAGGATCACAGATACAAGGCCAGCCTCTGTGACTTAGCAAGATATACTGTTGCAAAATTTTAAAAAAGGCTGGGAATGGTGGCAGAAGCCTGTAATTCAAGTACTTGGGAGGCTGAGACAGAAGGATTGTAGGTTTTAGGATAGCTTCAGTAATCTAGTGAGACCCTCAAAACCCTGTTTCAAAATAAAAAAAAAAAAAAAACTAGGGCTGGGGGTGTGGTTAAGAGGTCGGACATCCCTGGGTTTAATCCCCAGTACCACAAATTTTTTTAAAAGAAAGTAAAATAAGGATGAGGGTGTAGTTCACAGGTAGAATGTGCCTGGGTTGAATCCCCAGTAAAACACACACACACACACACACACACACACACACACACACACACACAAACAAACAGACACACACAGTCATTTGTAGAAAAATGTATGGTTTAACTTGTTTTAAACATAAAATATATATGTATCAAAACATCAGGTTACCCATTGATATATATACATTTATACATTTTATGTTTACCAGTTAAAACATAAAAATTTTATTTTAAAAAATAGCCTCTTGTGGTAGACCACGAGTCACTATAACTTGATCTAGGTACAGATATTAAATATGGTGGTGCTGTTGAGCCAGTGGGGAAGGAAGGTTTATCAATATGAGTTCTTCTGAATTCACATTTTATAGATAAGTATGCTGAGGCTTAGAGAGGTTAAGTAATTTGCCCACAGGCACATAGCTGGTTAGTGTCAGAGCCAGGATTTGAACTCACTTGGATCTGACTATAGATTTGATAGGCACTGCTATGATATTATCGGGAATGTGAGGTGGTATGATTCAGGAGTCCAGGCAATTATATAGATCTCTTTATAAGTGACAAAGCCCCTGGGATAGTTTATCTAAAGTTAAACCACTATAACTCAATCCATCCAAAAAGTGAAAGGGAGCTTGACTGGTAGGAAATGTGATTTCTTAGTTTGGGAAAATTCATTACCAATGACTAAGAGGGCCAGGGAAGGTGCTTGTGTTAAAGAAGCATAGAACCAATTTAGCAATGGTGAAGAGGAGGCAGTTCTAGATACTGAGTCATTCCTTAGAACCAAATTGGGTTTGTCATTTGCTTTATGATTTTGTAGGAGGATATGATGGGTGAGTAGGGCAGTTCAGCTTAAAGGATCCAGGACAAAATAAACAAAAACACTTCTCTCTACTTCCAAATGACAATTACCTTACCCCTCTGCAGGATCAGGATTAGAGTACCACTGAATCTGTCTACTGGGAAATCGTCATATTTTTCTGGATATTGTTGTGTTGAGGTTCCCATGGCCACTCTTCATACATATCCAAGTAACTGAATATTGGTGTTCACAACTGATGCTCATGGAAGTACAGAAGTCCTTCCAGAATGTGGTCCAATATCCCCTCTTTATGGGGCTGGGAATGGTGCTATGGAGTAAAAAGCAAAACCAGGTTGGGCAAGGCAAAGGAAGAAGTGATGGTAAATGGACTAGTTCTATGTAGTTATTTGAATATTTGTATCTGGGATGGTACAGGCTTGAGGATACTTGTTGACTTCACACAATTATACATAGTATTTATGGTTGCTTGAAAGGAGCAATTCTGGCTACAGGAGCCTGGTCAACTACCCAGGCAAATTATGCAGTGAGAAAGTAGATGTGCATAAAATAAAATAAGGTAGATATGGAAGACTAACTGGGTGGATCTTTGGATAATGCAGGAAGGCCTCTCTGAGGAGGTGCCTTTTGAACTGAGACTTTACTGATGAGAAGAAACCAGTCATGAGATATTATGGTAGAAGAATATTCTGGACAAAGGGAACTGCTTGAGGAAAGCACCAAAGTGGGAATGAACTCAGTGTATTTGAGGAACAGCAAATAGAGGAAACAGAAGAGGCAGTTTGTTTAAGATTTTGTAGGTTATTTTCTCTGAAATAAGAAGTCATTGGAGGTAATGAGCATGAAATGAATTGTATTATCAGCTTTACTTTTTAAAAAGACTACTCTATTTTGCATAGAGTAGACTGGAAGGGAGGCAGAGTGAAGCATGAGACCAGTCTGGTGGCTATTACAACAGTCTAAATGTCAAATGGTATGGTAGCTTAGCCAAAGGTGGAAGCCATGAATGTGGTGTGAAGTGAACAGATTCAGATTATGTTTCAGAGTTTCAGATGACAGAACTTATTGATAGATCTAAGAGACAAAATAAACAAATGTCTCAGGGATGACTCTAAGGCTTTGGGGTACAACTGGGTGGTATTAAGAAGTACCTCATGTTTTCCATCGAGTTTTGGCTTCTTTATAAAGCCAGTGGGGGGGAGTTTTGAATATATTTATGAAGGGAAGTGAGATAGTCAAATTTGTATTATATAAAGGGGATTACTGCACTTGGACATGGTGGCATATATCTGTAATTCCAGTACCTAGGAGACTGAGACAGGGGGATTTCAGGTTCACAGTCAGCCTCAGCAACTTAGCAAGACCCTCAACAAATTATCGAGACCCTGTTTCAAAATTTAAAAAGGGCTTGTGGTGTAGCTCAGAGGTAGAATGGTTCAATCCTCAGTACAAAAAAAAAAAAGATTACCACAAATAGGAAAAGAATAGATTGGAGAAGTCAGAGAAAAGAACTCTTGTCTGGCATTTTCAACTGGTGTATTTTTTTTGGATTTTGAATATCCCCTTGGTCCTCATGTAAACAAGGTGGCAATGCTGGAAGTAGGGCTTTGTTGTTAAGGGGGAGCAGATCCATGGGGATGTGGCCTTGAAGACTATATATGGTCATCTCTTCCCTCCTGCTCTCTCTTTCTTTCTGCTTCCCCTCCATGATGTGAGAGCAGGTCTTTACGTACTCTCCTTTTCATTTTCTTGTGGCCATGACCTGAGATCCACAAATTCCAGTCCCACATTGATTGAAGCTCTAAATCTCCCAAAACTGTAAGCAAATGAATCTTCCTAGCTCTAAGTTGGGTGGCCAATTATTTTGGATTATAGCAGTGAGAATATTGATCAGGAAAGAAATTGGTACCAGAGGAATTGGGTGCCTGCTATTTCCAAGTCTGACCATATGGATTCTGAGTCTTTGGAACTGTTTTATGAGAGGAAGTTGGAAGGGCCAGAGAGGCTAGAAAGGTGGATGGTAGACACTGTGATAAGGAAGATTTGAGAGGGCAAACAGGATTCCATTGGAAAATAGATTAGAGGCCACATATGTTACATTCTGGCAAATAACTTATCAGCATTTTTCCCATGTCCTGAAACTACATGAGGCTGAATTTAAAGATGATAGAATGATTAAACTGATGGATAAACTCTCAAAACAGCAAAGTATCCAAACTGCATTATGTATATTAATGTCCACATTCAGTGAATGGTATACTGAATTTTGAGAACAGGAAGTAAAGCAGAGAAACTTATAGATTTGCAGTTTGGCCAAAAAGGCATGTATCAAACTGGGGCCAAGAGGGATGATGTGGAAGAAAGTAAGATTGATTAAATGAAAGAGAAAGCAGGTCATGATGAAGGGAGAGTCAATGGTGCCGTGGATGGAGGTGGGGCCAGTGGTAGCCCACATGGAAGCAAGCTGAGCTGTGGACTGGATGGATGGAGACAGGACCCGAAGCTGTGATTGAAAAGTGCCCAGTGGCAATGGTTAAGAGGGTGTGACTACCTTTTCTGCTGGCAAACTTGGCACTCACATAATGCTGGCTTTGCTGGAAAAAAAGGGTCATGGTATCTTTCCCCCAGATTTCAAAGGAAGGTCTGGAAAGCCAGGAAACATGTGGCAGGGTCAAAATTCTTGCAAGTAAGCTCAAGTGGAGCAATATGTGAAGCTGTGAGGGTGAAGCCAAAGTTGCTAGAAAAACCTCCACAACTTAGAGATGTCAGAAATATAGAACTACCATGAGGAAAGGCTGCAAGCTTCAAGCCATGGAAATAGGCCAAAACATCAAGTACACAATAAACCAAGCCACGGGGTAGGTCTCCACATGGTGAAGATCACATCTCACCACCAGGTGCCCCAGATACAGAAATGTAGCTGCAGGATCTAATGCTTGCCCTGCTAGATTTCACTACTGTTTTGGTCCCATTCCATTTTTCCATAGCCCTTGCTTTTTTTTTTTTCAGGGGCTCACAGCCAAGAGTTTTCCTTGAATCTCAAAGGAGACTTTGGACTTTTGCATGATGCTAGAACTGTTAAGAGTGTGATAACTCCTAGAGATGAACTAAATTCATTTTTCATTGTGAGGTGGTTGTGAGGTCTAGGGGGCTGGGTCAGAATGTAATAGTTTGTGTAGAATGTTCCCCATCCCTCAAGGAAACATGGTAGCAATGTTGAAAGCAGGGCTTGGTTGCTCAGGACGGGTCTCTGGGTGAGTGGCTTTGGGGATTATATATTGTTCTTCCCTCCTGCTATATTCTCTCTCTCTCTCTCTCTCTCTCTCTCTCTCTCTGCTTCCAGCCTCCATAATGTGAGAGCAGAGATTTGTGCATTCTCCCTCTCTCCATTTCCTGTCACCATGCCTTGAAATTCACAGACACCGGCTACACATTGACTGAACCTCTAAATCTCCAAAAACTGTGAGGAGATAAATCTTCCTTCCTCTAAGTTGTGTGGTCAGTAGTTTTGCATTATAGCAGTGAGAATGTTGACTGAGACAATAGGCAACTGGAAAAGACCAGAGAAATTATGAGAGTCTTAAGATAGTAGATGTGAGAGGGAAGAGGAAGGGATAGATTGGCAATCTCAGCAAGTGGAAGACAGATAACTTGATGTACATACACAAATGTATCAATGCCAATCACCATGTTGTGCGCAGGAAGGTTGGGAGGGGGAGGGGTTGAGATGTGAACTGAGGGAGGGATCACCGAGTGCTGCTTACATGTATTCCTCTATCTTTCATAAAGATAGAGAGAGAAAAGAAGAAGAATAAGAAGAAGGAGGAGGAGGGAGAGAGGAGGAAAGAAAACGGGAGGGCTGTGGTTATGGAAGGAAATGCAAGGGACAGAAGTGAAGAGAGTCAGGACACAACCCCTTAAAATCCTGTCCTCAGTCAGCCTGTGAGGCACCAGAGAAAAAAATATATGCAGAGAGAACAATGTAAGCAGAAAAAATACTTGAAGGTCAAATCTTACTGTTGAACTCTAGTCCTGGTAAATTAAGCAAGACTTAATGAACTCTGGCTTTCTTTCAACAAGGCATGTCTAACCAGCCTCCTTTCACATAATCTCCCTGGTATTTTCTTTGTTGTTGTTAGTACTGGAGGTTGAAAGCAGAGGCATTATACCTCCAATCTGCAACTCCATCCCTATTTTTATTTTTTATTTTGAAACAGGGTCTCTCTAAGTTGCTGAGGTACCTCACTAAATTGCTGAGAATGGCCTAGAGCCTGCGATACTCCTGTCTCAGTCTCCCTGGGAGTACAAGCATGCACCACAATGCTCAGGCCCTCTGCTATTTTCTACTTTCTTTTCTAATTGGGAAGGCAGAAGAATTGGTTCCCCAAATAGGTAAGTATATGTTTTCATAAAGATGAACCTGTAAGGCTAGAAGAGCTAGTTTTCACAGCTCCGGATCTGAACAGGCTCCTTAAAATGCTGACAACTGTTCTAACTCTCCTGCATTTTCTGTATCCACAGGAGGCAAAGGAAGTTCTCTAATTGAATAAGGAATAAAGATATTGGATAACAGAACACTAATTGGCTGCAATACCTATCACATTAGGAAAGAAAATCCCTTTGGTATTGGGGCAAAAAGAGACAAAATAACATGAGTTATTTGGAACACATGTAAAAGAAGAGGTGAAAGGAATTACAAGGGTTGGGTTTTCCAGGAGTGAAATCCCACGAAGAAAAGTGTGGAAACTGTAGCTGAAGACCTCTGGGACTATCACTTGATGAGGTAACATTCTCTAGCTGGAGTGAGTGGCCCCTATCAAGGAATACAAGTTCTTAAAAATGATGTGATTCAAAGTCTTAGGACCACATGAGCATATGATATGGTTAAAACATGTTCACCAAAAAGGAATGCATTGGAAACAATCTTCAAAGCAAGAGGTGGGGCCTAATGAGAGACAATTAAGCCTCTACTCTTATGAATGGCTGAATGCCATCATCACAGGAGTAGTTTCAGTCCCATTTCCCTGTCTCTGTCTCCTTTGCCTTCTCCTTGTCTTTCTATCTGTCCCTGTTTTTGCTCTTCTACCATGGGATGATGCTTAGAAGGCTTTTGCTGGAAGCTTGACCCTTGATGTTATACTTCCCAACCACTAGAACAATGAGCAAATTAATTTCTGGTTATTGCATGCTACCCAGTCATTGCTATTGTTATTGTACCCCAAAACATAACTGTGGAATAAAAAGATAGATCAGGCATCTGTCAGAGAAGAATCTCAGACCCAGTGGTAACTGGATTAAAAACTGTCAACTAATGGTATGGTAGCACATACCTGTAATCCTAGTTCTTGAGAGAAAATAGGAGGATCACAAGTTTGAGGACAGTCTCAGCAACTTAGAGAGATCCTCAGCAACTTAGTGAGATCCTGGTTCAAAATTATAAAAAATAAATAGGGCTGGGGGTATAGCTCAGAGGTTGAGCACCCTGGGCTCAAACCCTAATAACACTCCAATACAAACAAACAAACAAACAAACACACACACAAATTAAAAAAAAAACAAGGCAAGAAGGAATACTAATCCCACATTCCAGTCTGCTGCTGAACTGAAAATTTTCTCCCTAAATTCATGATTGGGTGAGGCAGGCAGAAGGCATCTATGATTTTAGCTAGAAATGGCTGAGTAGGACAGAAGATATGTTAGTAATTTTTTTTGGTACTGGAGATTAAACTCAGGGGCATTTTACCTCTGAACTATACCCTTAGCCTTTTTATTTTTTATTTTGAAACAGGGTCTTAATAAGTGCCTGAGACTGGCCTCAAACCTGTGATTCTCCTGAGTACTGAGATTACATGTGTGCATCACTACATCTGGATTCCTGTTAGGATTTGATATAGATTTTTCTTCAAACCATTCTCTTTTCTTTGCCCTGGCTCTGTTCACTCAGGGTCTTCTGATCTTGATTTCCTTTTCAAAGTGTGTTTCCCTACTGAGAGGAGAATAAGCTGACATGATTTCTCAGCCTGCTCAGCAGTGATATTGCTCACTGCAAATTAATAAATAGACTCTTGTTATAGATTTATCTCTGGAGTCTCAGTAAGTATAAATCAATTTCACACAGCAATTCACCCCCAGGGAGGCTAGTGAAATGGTTTTTATGAATCTACAGAGCTTACAGGCAAGCTCTTAGGAGAGAATGTGTTATCCAAACATAAAGGAACTTAGGGGCAGTTCATCTATGGCTTAACTGACTGACTGTATTCAGTGGTAGGCACTACCCTCCAATCACTAACATACCTGTGAAATTCTTTCAAGATAGAAATATCATGAAAATTCACTGTGAAACTCATTTTAGACTCAGTGGTATACACAACTCGGTGTGACTATTATTTGAAAATCATTGTGTGGTGGGAAAAATAACTGGTTAGGAGGGCAGACTATACCATATAATAACTATATGACCTTTTATATAAGCTTCATTTAAAAATATTCACTTTTAATTTATATAGTACTCTCTCCTGTGTGGAGGAATACATTTTGGACAAATCTACTTTCCTGAAGTAGTAACAGTAAGCTCTGAGAAAAAATGCAATAAAACAACTACCCAAAGTTGCTAGAGAGCAAGCAGAATTATTATTATTATTATTATTATTATTATTATTATTATTAGGGGGGGTACTGGGGATTGAACTCAGGGGTGTTCTACCTCCGAGCTATACTCCCAGCCCTATTTTTTATTTTGAAACCAGGTCTCACAAGAAATCGTATTTCTTAGGGGAATCTAGACTCAGAAAAATTTATCAATATGTGGTAGGTCTCCAACTTGTATTGCTTTACTCTAGGGGGAAGTCACAGTTGAGTCACAGTATGGACTAGAGTAAATTCTGATTGAAAGCTTCCTGATTTTTTGGTTATAAGAACAAGAGGAAGAATCTCAGAGACTGAGGGAGGATCCCAACAGGAGAAATTCACGTAAGGGGAACCCCATATTCTGTGTAAAATCTGTGCCAAATCTGAATCACATATGTGTGAAACAGTTGGAAAATAGTCTGGACTGAGAAGTCAACTGCCTGGAACTATATGCTGGAAAGAGCTTAAATTTAGAGTTTAACCAAGTTAATTGACTGCCAAAACAAAAGCATCAACATTTTCAGGAGAAATATAATAAAAGAGTCTCTATAACATTTACCATGTCCAAGTAATCAATATTTTTCTTTTTTGTGGTACTGGGGATTGAACCTAGGGGCATTCTACTTCTGAGCTATACCCCTAGCCATTTTTTTTTGTTTTGAAACCGGGTATCCCTAAATTTCTGAGGCTAGGCTCAAACTTGTGATCCTCCTGTCTTCAACCTTCCAAGTCCTGAGATTTACAAGCATGCACTATTATGCCAGGATAATTTTTTTCTATGTATAAAGATCCAGGAAAATGTGAGCAACTCTCAGAACTAAAGATAAAAATTTCAAGATGACTCAGATGGTGGATTTATCAGACAAGGACTTTTGAACAGCTGTTAAGCCTGTGCTTGGTGAATTAAACAAAATTTCACTCAAAGAATGAAAAGGTAGGCAATATTAGCACCAAAATAGAAAATGTAAAAAAGAAACAAATGATGAATTTAATGGAAAATATAATTTCTGAAATAAAAATCACTAGGGAGATGCTGGGATCTGAATGTATTCCCCAAAATTCATGTATTAGAAATTTAATCCTCTTTCAAGTACTGGGAAGTGATGCCTAATATGAAGTGTTTAGACCATAAGGGCTCCAACCTCAAGGATGGATAGATGCCATTATAAAAGGGGCTTGTCTGTGTTGATTTTCCCTTTCTGCCTCTCAACATGGGAGAACATAGCAAGTAGACCCTCAGTAGGTACCAATACCATGATCTTAGACTTCCCAAACTACAAATGTGGGAACTAAACTCTTGTTCTTTATAAATTACCTAGATATAGGTCATTTGTTATAGTATCACAAAATAGACTAAGAAATAAATTGGTACCAGAGGAGTGACGTGTTGCTATAACAAATACCTGAAAAGGTGGAAGCAGCTCTAGAACCAGGTAATATGTAGAAAATAGATAAGTTTTAAGTGAATGCATGAAAAAGCCTGTATGCCCATGAATGGAGCATTAAGAGTAATTCTGGCAAGGGTTCAGGAAAAGAGAAGAACTGTAAGAAAAGCCCAAATGTGTTTAGAGATGTGGTCTTGACAGTGAATCTTGTTCTCAAATGGGAATGAGGAACAAGGTATTGGAAAGTGGAGGAAAGATCATCCTTGCTTTGAAGTGGCAAAGAACTTGACTGAATTATGGAAGTATCCTAGGACTTTATGGAGGGCAGAACTTAAAAGTGAAGGAACTAGGATGCTGTGGTTTGGATACAGAATGTCCCCTGAAGAGCTCATATATTAATGTTCAGAGGTGATATGGTTGAATTATGAGGATTCTAATCTCATCAGTGAATGAATCCACTGTAATGAATTTATTGGGTTATTATCTAGGCAACTGGAGTGTGGCTGGAGGAAGTGGGCCACTGGGGGTGTGACCTTGGTGACTGTGCATGTGTTCATGAATCCCCTCCATGAGCCCTCCTTGCTTTCAGCCTCCTAATGTGAAAGCAGAGCCCTCGTGCTCTCTCTATCCCCCACACAATTTCCCGAGCTCCACAGACTTTACCTGCTTTAACATCGACAGAACCCCTAAAATCTCCAGAACTGAGAGCAAATAAATCATCCTTCAAGGTGTTATTGTCAGGTTTTTTTTTTTGTTTTTTGTTTTTGTCACAACAGTAACAGGGCATTTGGCAGAAGAAATCTCTAAGAAAGTGTTCATGGGAAAAGGAGGAATCCAAGATGGCGACTGAGTGAAACAACTTTCCCCAGACACTGTGATTTTGAACTAAATTTACCATAAAAAGAGCTTCTTAACAGAAGAAAAAATACAACAAAAAAATCGAAATTTGAACTACAACTAAAGAAGATCCAGAAAGCAGACCTAGGAGAACAAGGGAGCCGGCTGTGCTGCAGCCCGGCGCCCTGCGCCACGGCACCGCCGTGTGTCCAGGTCAAGACGGGACCTGGAGCAGAAGAGACCAGCCTGATGCTGTGAGCTGCAAAATACACGACGGACACAGCTAAAATTCCAGGCGTGGCATGGGCACCTCTGGGTCTCCATGCACTATGCAGGCGGGTATCCCTGCACCATCTACAGCGCCCGGAATGCATGGAATGATCAGCGTAAGCTCCCGCGGGTCTGCCTCTGCGGGTCAGGCACAACAGAGCCTGAAACAGGACAGCCACGAATCCAGCTTCTTGATGGAAGGAAGAGAAGGAGTACTTGAAATGTGAGCGTGAACCGGGAGCGACTAAACAGAGCCCAGGAGGAACAGGGGAGCCGGCGCGCGGTGGCCACCATCTTTGCCCCCAGCCCCTACCAACAAACTTCCTGCAAGCTATTTAGAACATCATTGTCCTAGTGCACCCCCAGCGACCAGAGGTGGAACAGGCCTAGCAGCAGGGATCTGTAAGTGGACTACAACCCCGGGGTGCGGGGTTCACAATACAAAGGATAGACTCAGACATCCACCCTTCTAGAGCCTAGACAGGGCCAGAAGGGCAGAGGATCCCAGTGCACATACGGCATCTGGAAAGGCCTGGCATTTAGACTGCAAAAGCAAAAAGCAAAGAGAGAGAGAGATGCAGCCAGGCCCAGTGGAGAGCCCAGAGGCATAAGCTAGCAGCGGGAGAAACACCAGAGGCATAAGCTAGCAGGAGGAGAAATCCTTTGCCTGAACGGACAGAGGAAATAAAAATGCCAGAGACACACTTGAAAATTTAAGCTCGGTACTTAGGTACTTACGAACTAGCAGAGTGATTGCTCTAGTGTCTGGTTGCTATTTGTAGATTTTGGTTCTTTTTTTTTTTCTTCTTTTTTGGTGATAAGTTTTATATGTTTATACTCTGTTTTCATTTTGTATTGCCTTGATTTATATATGTTTGTTTGGATGATTACTTGCTTTGTTATCTCTTGCTTAGGTTGTTGAATCCCCTCCTTGTCCTTTTTACATGCTTCCCCCCCTCTATAATCCTCTCCACAACACTTTACCTCCTCTCTTTTCTTTTCCCCTTTTTCCTGTCGCATATCAACATTACAATCTCTAATCTTTACGATATATCACCTCAACACATTCAAACTCTTATTCTGCTGGAACACACTCTCTTCTTTACTCTATTCCTACATTCATTACTGTGACCTCTCACCCAAACTTTATCTCTGAACACAACCTCTCACCTCTAAACCCTCACTGCAGAGATTGGACAAGAAAACTTGCAAGAACAGCAAAGATATAAATTGAAGAACAGGGGAACCATGGGAAGGAAAAATAGCAAAGAAACAATGAGCTACAACAACTCCTCAATAACAGATCTCACCAACCCAGAACGGCAGAGACTACCAGAAGAACAATTCAGATCTTTAATACTAGAAACAATACAGGATTTTCAGAAAGAATGTAGGCAGAGCTTTAAAGAAATAAAGGAAGACATAAAGGAACAAATAAACAGAGAATTTGATGACCTAAAAAGAAACCAAAGAGAAGCATTGAATGAATTGAAAGATTAAATAATCGAAATGAAGGCATCAATTCAAACTATAAACAGCAGATTAGACCACATGGAAAATAGAATATCACTCTTAGAGGATGACCACACCAAAAATGAATCTATAGTACATAACTTAGAAAAAAAATACGACAGTATGAATTGAACATCAAAGAGATCTGGACCAATTTTAAAAGAGCTAACCTAAGAATAATAGGCATAGAAGAGGGATTAGAAGTTGAAACTTATGGAATAAACAATCTCTTCAAAGAAATAACAACAGAGAATTTTCCAAACACAGAGAAGTTGACACACAGGTACAGGAAACATACAGAACTCCCTCAAGACAAGACCAAAGAAGAGGTTCAGCACGCCACATAATAATCAAATTGACCAATCTGTAGAGGCAAAGAAGAGAATCTTAAAGGCAACAAAAGTAAAAGGCCAAGTGCCATTTAGAGGCAAACCAATTAGAATCACGCCAGACCTACCAAATCAAGTCATGAAAGCCAGGAGACGATGGAGTAACATATTCCAAACTCTGAAAGAAAATAACTTGCAGCCAGATTCTCATACCCAGCGAAACTCTCTCTTAAAATTGACGGGAATATAAAAACCTTCCATGACAAACAGAAACTGAAGGAATTTATGTCTTCCAAACCAGCACTAGAGAAACTACTTAAAGAGATTAACTACAAAGAACTAATGAGTAAATATCAGAACCAGAGAAACAATAATCTCCGGCAAGGAAATAACTAAGCAAAGCAGAATAAACACCACCAAAAATAGAAGTCAAAACTCAAAATATTAGGAATTAAAAACCATCTCTCAATAGTCACACTGAATATAAATGGTCTCAACTCCCCAATAAAAAGGCACAAGGTGGCAAAATGGATCAAAACCCAGAATCCATCTATATGCTGCTTACAAGAAACACACCTTACAAGCAAAGACTCTCACAAACTAAAGGTAAGGCTGGAGTAAGATAATCCATGCCAATGCAACTCAAAGACAAGCAGGAGTAGCAACTATGATATTAGATAAACTAGACTTCAAGCCCAAGCTTATCAGAAGAGACAAAGCAGGTCATTTTTTACTAGTAAAAGGAACAATCCAGCAAGAGGAAATAACAATTATCAACATCTATGCCCCAAACGTAAGTGCAGCCACTTTCATAAAACAAACTCTGTATGATATAAAGACATACATAGATCCCAATACACTAATACTAGGAGACTTCAATACTCCTCTTACATCTCTAGATCATTCCTCTAAACAAAAGTTCAGTAGAGACACCTCAGACTTAAAGGATACCATAAACCAAATGGACCTATTAGACACATATAGACTCTTCCACCCAACTGCAACTGAATTCACATTTTTCTCAGCTGCTCATGGAACCTTCTCCAAAATAGACCACATTCTCAGCCACAAAGCGAGCACTGGCAAATTAAAAAAAGTAACATAATTCCCTGCATCTTCTCAGACCACAATGGAGTGAAACTAGAAATAAACTCCAAGAAGACCCAAAGTAACCGAGTAAGTGCATGGAGATTGAACACTGCTGAATGAAGAGTGGGTCATAGAAGAAGTAAGGGGAGAAATTAAAAAATTCCTAGAAACCAATGAAAACAGAGACACAACATATCAAACTTCTGGGACACCTTGAAGGCAGTACTAAGAGGGAAATTTATAGCACTGAGTGCCCACATAAGAAGAACAGAAAAACCACCAAATAAATAAACTAATGACACAGCTCAAAGCCCTTGAAAAACAAGAACAATCTAGCCCCAAAGCCAGTAGAAGACAGGAAATCACGAAAATCAGAGAGGAAATTAATGAATTAGAGAATAAAAAAACAATAGAGAAGATCAACAAAACCAAAAGCTGGTTTCCTGAAAAAATAAACAAGATAGATAAACCATTGGCCAATCTAACCAGAAGATGGAGAGAATCAACCCAAATTACCAAAATAAGAGATGAAACAGGTGATATTACCACCGACAGTATGGAAATAGAGAAGATAGTCAGAAACTATTTTGAAAAGTTGCATGTTCTCCCTAATATGTAGATGCTAGGGAGAAGATGGGGCATAGGAGGGTCTCCAGATGAAACGGAGAGACCCTCAATAAGCAAAGAAGTTGATTTAATTGAGGGGATGGATGGGGCAGGGGGACACCCTAAGGCACATGATGTACTTACACAATCATGTCAAGGTCACTCACTGAACTGAACCTGAGGGGGAGGGAGGGCGATGGAGTGGGGTGGGAATTAGGGAAGGGGTCAAATGAGAATTGTGTTCAAATATGTTGTTAACAATTTGTACCTAACAAAGATGTACACTTACAATGCATGAATTTCTACAATAAAAAAATAATAAAAAAAGAAAGTTTTCATGGTGCTGAGTGATTCTATTCACGGTTTATACTAAAAGGCAAGCAACGATGTAAAGATTGAATGTATAATTAAAAGGGAACCAGAAAATAAAGATTTGAAAATTCCTAGCCTGGCCATATATAGAATAAAAAAGTATGTTTACAGGAGGAAACAAAGGGTCTGGCCAAGAAACCATTTGATAAGATGAATATGGATAGAGCCATGTGCTATTTATCAAGAAAATGGAAGAATGACCCTGGAGGCATATTGTAGATCTTCCATTGCTAGAGTCTTGAAGGAAAGGTTAAAGGGAGTCAGTGGGAATTGGGGGTTCACTACCTAGAGGTGCCTTGGATCTCTGCTCCTCTGCACACATTGGTTACCTCAGCTATGGCTCAAATGGTCCCAGATGTTACTCAGACTCCTGCTCCAGAGGATGCAAACAACAAACCTTGGCTGCAGTCATGTGGTTTTAATTGTTCAGGCATATGGGGCATACATGTTGTGAAGACATGACTGCCTCCATCCATATTACAAAGGATGCCACAGAGAGTCTCAAGGCCCAGGCAGAGACCTGCTGCAGAGGCAGAGGCAACAAAGTGCCCTTACCTGGGCAGTGTACAGTGGAACAGGGGAATCAAAGCCACTACAAAGGGTTCCTATGAGGACAATGTCTAGAGGAACATGAGAGTAGGGTCACCACAGAGAGTATCTATTAGGGAAATGTCCAGTGTAACTTTGTGAACAGGGATGTCCTGAGATCCCAGTACTGAAAAGCCACCAGTATACAGCACCAGCCTGGAAAAGACTCAGACATGCAACTTCAAGCATAGCTGAAGTGTGAAACCTAGCCTTGGGGACTCAACCCTCACCCCAGTGTTTTCAGAAAATATGAAGTAAAGTCAAAGTGTAGGGATTGCTCATGTTATGTGGCATTTGGCACTTACAGGCTCTGACCTTTCTTGGTGCAATCTGACCCCTCAGACCTAGGGAAGCCAGTGGGTGGGTCAAGGAAAGACCTACCTCCCTCCCCCGCAGCTATAGGTGACAAGATCTGCTCCCATTGGCTCCCCCTCCCCAGCTTCACCTCCCTACCTGACCTGCCCATATATTCTATTGTGTGTTCCAATAAAGTTGAGTTCCTGCGGCGCTGCCTGACTGCTGACTGGACTCCCGGCCGGTGCTGGTTTTTTGGGGGGGCTTCCCCGACTCCCCAGGGTGGTGGGCCCAGCCGCGACACTCTCCCTCTCGCTCGGCCCCGACGGGCAAAGCGGCTAGCCTGCTTTGCCTACCCCGTTTAGCGTGGGACGCGACATCGGTTGCGTGGAACGCTACATCAAAGTGGATTATTTTTAAGACTTCAAGTTTAATATTGTTTGCCTTTTTAGTTTGGGACTTATTTAAAGGCCATTACCCCCTTTCTTTTCTGAATAACAATGTCAGGCCTGTGCCTGACACATCATTGTATTTTGGAAGCACATAACTTGTTTGATTCCACAGGCTCACAGCTAGAAGGAAATTTGCTTCAAGAAGAACTGTCTTGAGTCTCATCCATATACAATTTATATGAGACTCTGAACATAGACTTTTAAATTAATACTTCAATGAGGTAAGATCTGGGAAGATATTGAGAATGAATAAGACTTGGAAGTATATGAAATTGGGCAGCAAAGCAGAATGCTATGGTCTTGATGCTTCCTACAAAATTCAAGTATTAGAAATGAATCTCTAATTGAACGCTGTTGGGAGATGGGGAAAAATTGGAGATGTGTAGGTCATGAAAATTCTATATAAAGATCTTGTTCATGTGGGCTTGCTCTTTTTTGCCTTCTATTATGTGAGGACATAGCTAAAAGGCTCTTGCCTTGATCATGGACTTCTCAGGCTCTAAACTATGAGAAACAAATTTCTTTATAAACTACATAGTCTAAGGTATTTTGTTATAGCAGCACAAAATATACCTTAGCAGGAGACTTTTCATATCCAAATAGAAATGATGCAAGAAAGATTGAATGAACTTGAAGAAAGAGCAATAGTAATGATCCAATCTGAAAAACAGTTAAAAGAAATGAAAAGATGCACAGAATCTGAGACTTGAGGCACAAAACAAAAAGTTTAACACATAGATAATGATAGTACTAAAAGGAAAGGAGAGAAAAACAACAGAAAAATTATTGGATAAAAATTCCTGTAATCACAGATATTTGGGAGGCTAAGACAAGAGTATTGCAAATTTGAAGTCAGCCTGGGCAACTTAGCAAGACCTTGTCATAAAATAAAAAAGGAGTTGGGAATTTAGCTCAGTGATCGAATGCTTACCAATCATTTTTGAGGCCCTGGGCTCAATCTCCGGTACTGAAAAAATAAGATTGTGAATTTTCAAAATTTTTAAGACATCAAGTTACAGATTTTTTCACAATAGAAGAAGACAATTATTAATATACCCATGCCTAAGTCAAAACCAAACTGATGTACAAAATAAAACTGCTGGACCAAAGATGGAAATAATTTTTTTCAGATAAAAGACAAAAGTTTTATTTAGGAAAATGAGGGACTTGAGAGAGAAGACAGGAGGAGGAGGATCTCTAGAAGGAGGCGGGCATCTGGGCAAGAGTCTTTGCAGCCTTTTCAGTTCTTTTATAGAACCATGAAGAGGGGGTAGGTGGGGTCACACACTGGAGGTCTGGACTTCCTCATCCTCAGGATCCCCAACATGGATGGATTGTGACAGGCTGATGTCTGACCTTTGTCCTCCTCATGGATCCTTTGTTTACTAAGCATCTCAGGAATCTTAGGTTGGGAGAGGGGCTATTGAGATTAAGGATCTGGGCTCAATGAAGCTTCTGCCTAACACAGAACACAGTCTATAGGGTGGAGTTAGATATTATGAACTTTACAGATTTTAAAATTATATTTTTCTTTTCCCTTCCAATTCATCTCCTTTCTACCTAGTGTTTTATTTTCTCCTATCCTGCCTCATTTCCACCCCCACCCTGAGACTTCAGTCCCTTTGAGAGTTGATGAAGGATGAAATTCCATCATCTATAGCTTTTTCTGAGCTGACCAGGGGCATCAACCCATAGGAAGGCCAGGTTTTTTTTGTTTTGTTTTGTTTTGTTTTTTTTTGGCTGTAGAACCATCATTCTTTGATGTCTTGAAAAGAAGGCATAAACACACAAGATGTTGCCTCTGACAACAGTAAATCAAACAACAGAAGAGCGTCTCGATACAAAGCATACTGGCCAAGAAAGTGAGAATTTTATCCCACCAAGATATTAACCAATCATTTCCTTGTAAGGGGGACATCCACAAAGGTAGTCCAGATGAAGTGGAAGTGGGTAATAGCCCACAAATCCAACAGCACCTTTATCAATATCTCTGTCATATTGTTGTGCCCAGTCCAGGAAAAAAGTTTGCTGTTCCCTGGAAGAATAATATAGACATAATGTAATTATAAAGAAAACACATGAAATTGAAATTTATCCTGAGTCAGTCTTCTTTGTTCTTTTGAATAATACTGTAAAATCTCTTAAAGGCTCACAGGAATCGTGTTCACAGATCTTATCAGTGTCTGGAGGTTAATTCCTGATTTCAGAGCCTTGACTCCATAAAGTCTCAATAGGTTTTCATAGAAATAATATTAAAATAATTCATTGCCAGTAAACTTGTACTACACAGAATATTAAAGTCAATTAATCAGGATGTAGAGGAATGATGTCAGAGGGAAACGCATATGTCCAGTATTAGAGCATCACAAATATAAATATCTGGGTGAGTATAAAATTATTAATTTTTAATTTCTATAAAATATACTTTAGTGGTGTATTTGTGTGATACTGTCTTAGGTTTACAATGTATTTAAGTGTAATATATTACTTATCTGTATTAAATATGGCATAATGGATTTAGGATAACATGTTGTGATCAATACATATGGTTGCAAAATTTTCATTTTATGTTCACTAGAACCAGGTGGTGAAAAGTTATGTGTGTTTATTGTAATCCTTAGAACAACCAGTGTAAGAATAATGCAAATAAAAATAGCTAAAAAGCCAACAGACAAATTAATACAGCCATTATAGAAAGTAATATGGATGTTACTCAAAAACTAAAAATAGAACTACTATATGATCTAATAATCCCATTGGTAGGTGTATGTCCAAAGAAAAGGAAATCAGTATATCAAAGATATACCTCCTTGCCCATGTTCATCACATACAACAAGAGATGTTGTGTGCCTATGTGAGTTTATGACTTTGAATCTCACTAAAAAGTATAAATACACTGCATGAATAAAATTCCAAATAATAAAATAAAATGAAGTAACAAGAGGGGTCTTTCTAAATCTAAAAATATGACAAGAATTATCAAAAAACATTATAAAGCAACTATCTACAAGAGTCATACTTTTTTTCCCGTGGATCCCGGGGACTGAACCTAGGGGCATTCTACCTCATAACTACACCCCAAGCACTTTTTAATTTTTATTTGAAAATAGGATCATGATAAGTTGCTGAGGTTGACCTTGAACCTGTGATCTACCTGCCTCAGCCTCCCAGGTGCTGAGACTACAGGCATGCATGATTGAGCCCCAACAAGAGATACACTTTAAATGTAATGGAAGAGATGGATTGAAAGTAAATGGATGGAGATATCGGCAAGATGACGACTGAGAGAAGCAGCACATCTCAGGCACTGTAAAACTTGAAATACAACCACTGTGAAGGCAGCTTCTTGACAAGAGAATAAAAGTAGTGAAAAATTGAACAAAGCAAAGAAAAATTGAACTGCCACAGAAGAAAACCCAGAAGACAGATCAGGGGATAGCAAAGTGCCCCGTGCGTGCTGCACCTGGAGAATAGCATGTCAACTTGGACTGTCCATGCTATCCAGGCTGTACAGGGGCTACTAGCATTGGGGCTTATAAAGACACCCCATGAAGAAGCCAGTGATTTGATGTGGAGTAAGTAGGTGCAGATGTTCACATCTTCAGCGGTTGGTATCTCGTTCCATATTTGACAGAGATCCAGCTGCCTCACCCTACCCTCACCAGTGAATACAACACAACTTGCCTGTGGATGTACCATCTGACACCTCTAAATCCCTACTGCTGAGATTGGAACAGAGAGGTCAACCATTGGAAAGAACTGCCAAACATCAAGGATAAACTAACCATAGCTGACAGAAGGAATCACCCAACACCTCACATATCAGGGTTTAAAAACTCATAGAGCACAAACTGTTCTGCTCACACCTCTGAGTTGACTCTCAATAAGAGAGATGATGGACAGGATCCCAGACCTTTACACCTGAAACCCATCAATGTCACCATTGCTGTGGGCAGAAGGAGCCCCAGAGTAATGACAAGTCACTACTAATGATCTACAGATAGAACAACAATGAGGTAATGGTAGATGGAGTTTTCTTGGGCCACAAAGTGAACACTAGCAAATTCAAAAAATGTGACATAATTCTCTGTGTCTTTTCAGGCCACAATAGAATGAAACTAGAAATCAACTATAAGAAGACACAGAGTAACCACATAAAACATGGAGACTGAACACTGCAGGAATGGATCATAGAAGTAAGGGGGGAATTAGGAAATTCCTGGAAACAAACAAAAATAGACACAACATATCAAAACCTGTGAAACACTTTGAAGGCAGTACTAAGAGGAAAATTCATAGCACTGGGTGCTCACATAAGAACAGAAAATCGACAAATAAATAACCTAGTGACATATCTCAAGGCACTTAAAAAACAGGAATAGTCTAACCCCAAAGCCAAAAAAGACAGGAAATTATTAAACTCGGAGCAGGAATCAATGAAGAAGACAATTTAAAAAATACAGAAAATCTACAAAACCAAAATCTGGTTTCTCAAAAAACAAAAAACAAACAAACTAACAAAAAACCCAAAACCATAAACAGGATAGATAAACCACTAGCCAGCCTAATCAAAAGAAAGAGAGAATTAACCCAAATTACAAAAATAAGAGATGAAAAAGGTGATATTACCACAGACAGTGTGGAAATTCAGAGGATCACCACAAACTACTATGAAAAATTATACTCCAACAAAATAGAAAATCCAGAAGAAATTGACAAATTTCTAGACACAACTATCCTAAATTGACTCATGATGATAAAGAAAATTTAAACTGACCAATAGCAATCAAAGAGATTGATGCAGCAATAAAGAGCCTACCATCAAACAAAAGCCCAAGACCACATGATTTCCCAAGTGAATTTTATCAAACCTTTATAGAAGAGCTAATCCCAATTCTCCTCAATCTCTTCCATGAAATAGAAAGAAATGGGACTCTCCCAAATATATTCTATGAAGGCAACATCACATTAATACCAAAGCCAAATAAAGACAGATCAAGAAAATAAAACTATAGGACTACATCTTTGATGAACTCAGACACAAAATTGCTAAACAAAAAACTAGCAATGCATATTCAAAACCACATCAAGAAAATTATACACCATGACCAAGTCAATTCATCCCAGGGATGCAAGGCTGGTTCAACACATGAAAAACAATCCATGCAATATGCCACATAAATAGAACCAAAGACAAAAATCACATGATCATTGCAATAGATGCTGAAAAAGCATTTTATAAGATACAACACCCATTCATGTTAAAACCACTGCAGAGAATCGGACTAGAAGGAACATACCTCACCATCATAAAGACAATGTAGAACAGGACCACAGTCAACATCATATTAAATGGGGAAAAACTGTGAGAGTTTCCACTAAAAACATAACAAGGCAAGGATGTCCATTATCACTTCTTTTCAATATAGTACACGAGGATCTAGCAAGAGTAATAAGGCAAGAGAAGGAAATCAAAGGAATACAAATAGGAAAAGAAAAACTAAAACTATCTCTATTTTCAGATGACATATTATACTTAGAATACTCAACAAACTCAACCAAAAGGCTTATAGAATTGATAAACAAATTCAACAAAGTGTCTGGATACAAAATAAATCTTAAAAAATTATAATCTTTCCTGTATACCAACTATAAATCCCCTGAAAAAGAAGTTCAGAAAACATACTCCCTCAAAATCAAAATACTTAGGAATAAATATAACCAAGGAGGTAAAAGATCTCTACAAGGAAAACTATAAAACACTGAAAAAATAAATCAAAGATGAACTTAGAAGATGGAAAGATCTTCCATATTTTTGAATAGGCAGAATAAATATTATCAAAATGGCCATTCTTCCAAAAGTGATCTATAGATTCAATACAATATCCATTAAATTACCAAGGCCATTCCTCAGATATATAGAAAAATCAATCCTTAAATTCATTTGGAACAACAAAACCCCCAGAATAGTCAAAGTTATTCTCAGCAACAAAAACTACACAGGAGGAATCACAATACCTGACTTCAAACTATACTACAAAGCCATAGTAATAAAAACAGCATGGTGTTGGCATAAAACAGATGCATAGACCAATGGAGCAGAATAGAAGACTAAGAAACAAACCTGCATACTTACAACCAATTAATTTTTTACAATGGGACCAAAAACATACACTGGAAAAAAGATAGCCTCTTCAACATATATTGATGGTAAAACTGGTTGACTGTATGCAGGAAAATGGAAATAAATCCCATTTTCTTACCCTGCACAAAAGTTATTTTAAGATGGATCAAAGTCCTGGAAATCAGTCCAAAGACCTTGCAACTACTCCAAGAGGGCATAGGTCCATAGATACCAGTAAAAACTTTCTCAACAGGACTTCAAAGGCATATGAAATTTAAAGGAAGGTCAATACAGAATTGAACTAAACTGAAGGGCTTCTGTGCAGCAAAGGAAACTATCAAGAGCCTCACAGAGAGCCCATAGAATGGGAGAAAAATTTTCTAGCTATTCCTATAATAGAGGACTAATATCTAGAATATACAGAGAACTCGAAAATTGTACCACTAAGAAAACAACCCAATAAAAAATTGGCAAGTGAATTTAATAGACACTTCACAAAAGGAGAAATACAAATGGCCAATAAATGTATGAAAAAAATGTTCAACATCTTTAGCAGTCATCAAGATGCAAATCAAAACTACACTGTGATTTAATCTAACCCCAATTAAAATAACAACCATTAAAAATACAAACAACAAATTCTGGCAAGGGTGCAGAGAAGTGGGAACTCTAATATATTGTTGGTGGGACTGTAGTGCAACCACTTTGGAAAACAATATGGAGGATCCTCAGATGAATGGGAATGAACCTACCATATGATCCAGCAATACCACTTCTGGGTATCTACCCAAAAGAATATAAATCAAACTACTAGACTAATACATGCATATCTATGTTTATAGCCACACAATTCACAATTGTCAAAATGTGGAACCAGCCAAGATGTCCATCAACAGATGAATGGATTACAAAACTATGAGGTATTTACACAATGGAATTTTACTCAGCCATAAAAAACAAAATTATTTCATTTGCAGGGAAATGGATGGAACTTTAAAATATTGTGCTAAGTGAGATAGATTAGTCAGTCATAAAAAGTGAAAGGTTGGATGTTCTCCTCATTATGCAGATGTTAGAGAGAAAATGAGTCATAGGAAGGACTTTAGACAAAGAAGGAGAAACCTTAGATGAGCAAAGATGGTGACTTAACTGAAGGTGATGGGATGGGGGAGAGGGAAATATCCTAATGCACATGATTTACATTCACAAACATATCAAATTAATAGCTAAGCTGAACATGAGAAGAAGAGAGAGGGGGAGGGAATGGAAGTGAGGAAGGGCTAAATGAGTGATGTGTACATGTATGCCTTTATCAGCGTGCACTTCATTAAGATGTATGATTACAATGAACCAATAAAAAAGAGATAAGAAAAAAACCATAAATAGAAAGTAAATGGATGGAAAAAGATACACTATGCAAATAATAAACATTAATTAATATCTGACAAAATAAGCTGAGTAATAAGAAATATTACCAGAAAAAGTATGACTGTTTAATAAAAATAAAATGATTATTCATCAGGGAGGTATAAAAATGATAAATGTACATTTTCTTAATAAAAGTGCCTCAAAATACATAAAGCAATACTGACAGAATTATAGGTATAAATAGAAAATTGCATCATTTTAATAATAGTTTTCAACACACTTCCTCAGCAATGATAGTAAAAAACAAATATATCAATAAGCCAGAGTAGATTCAAACAGTAATGATCACCTTGACTTATTTATATTTATATAAAAGCATACCAAACAACTGTCAAACACACATTCTTTTCATTTGTTCATTGTGCATCAGTAAATTAGAATGTCCACTGGTTCATAAAACCAGTCTCAATAACTTGAAAAATAGTGGAATCATAAGGGATATGTTTTCCAACCACAATATTGTTAAAATAAATAATGATAAACTATCTAGAAAAACAATACACATTTGCAAATTGATTAACAAACTCATACATAATCCATTGGTCATATAAAAACTCAAAAGGGAAATAAGAAAATTATGTGTATGAAATGATGAAAATACAAAATTTATGAGATATCATTGAAAGAGTGCTTCTATGAAAATTTATAGTTTATGTGCTAATATTAGAAAACAAGACATGCCTTAAGTTAAATAACTAGAGATTTACCCTTAAGGATGTAGAAAAAGAAAACTCAAACTAAAAGAATGGAAGGAAATAAATAAAAGAACAGAAATAAATGAAATATAACAAACTATGGGATAAAATTAAGAAAGCCACAAATTAGTCCTTTGGAATAATTGAGAAACCCTTAGCTGGAGCAATCAAGAAAAAGAAGTAAGTCATGAACAATTAATATCAGCAATGAAAGCAGAATTATTAGTATATTTCTTAGATATATTAAACTATAATATTATAATAACTCTATTCCAACAAATTCAGCAATTTAGACTAAATGGACAAATACCATTGAAAAAATACAACTTATCAAAAATGCCACAACAGCGAACAAAAATATTGAATAAGATGATACCTATTAATGAAATTGAATTTGTTATTTGCACAAAGAAAATTTCAGACTCATCCATTTATATATGTATATGTGTGTGTGTGTGTGTGTGTGTGTGTGTGTGTGTGTGTGTGTGTGTGTATATATATATATATATATGTATATATATATTAGGTCTGCGGATTGAACTCAGGGGCATTCTACCTCCAAGCTACATCCCCAGTCCTATTTTTTATTCTTTATTTTGAAACAGGGCCTCACTAAGTTGCAGAGGGCATCACTAAGTAGTTGAGGCTGTCTGCGAACCCAGATCCTCTGGTCTCAGCCTCCCAAGTACTGGGATCACAAGCGTGTGCCACCATGCCCAGTTTCATCCTTATTTTTAACTGGTCAATTATATCAAATATTTATGGATGGAATCATACCAACCTTGTATAAGTGCTTTCAGAGAAAATAAGATGAGTGGAGATCTCTCAACTCAATTTATGATATTAATATAGGCCCAGTATCAAATTGAAAAATATATTCCCCCCCCCAAAAAAAAAAGGAAAGGAAGAAAGAAAAGAAGGAAGAAAAAAAGAAATCGTGAACAAATATAATTTGCAAACAGAAAATTCTTAATAAAATATAATCAAATCAAATTAGCAATACACACATAGCAAAACACGATGATCAAGTGGTACTTATCCCAAGAATAAAAGATTAGTTTTATGTTTCAAAACTAATCAGTGTAATTCACCATGACAACAGAATAAGAAGAACAAATATCAATTTAAAAAGATGCACAAAAAGTATTTGATACAATTCAGGACTCATTTATGATTAAAATCCCTTAAGACAGTAGGAATAGAAGATAACTTCTTCAATCTGAGGAAAAACTACTGAGAATATTATTCATAATGATGAAATATTGAAGACTTCCCTTCTAATGTCAGAAAAAGGCAATAGGTAAGAATATTCATTGTTATCACTTTTATTCAGCACTGTATTTGGAGGCACTATTCATTTTAATAATACAGGGGAAAAAGGCATAAACTTCAGAAAGGAAGTTGTAAAACCTTCCCTATTTTAAGATGATATGAATGTTTACACAGGAAATCCTAAAGAATCCAAAAATCAAACAAATTTAACTCATGATATTTAGTAAAGTCACAGGATGAAAGGTTAATATAATTTTTTTATGTAATCACATTAATCAATTTGAAAGGTGAATTATTTGATATGTTTGTGAAAGTACATCATGTGCATTAGGGTGTCCCCCCTACCCCCATCACCTTCTGTTAAGTCAAATTCTTTGCTCACCTAAGGTTTCTCCTTCTTCATCTGGAGTCCCTCTTATGTCCCATTTTCTCTCTAGCTTCCACATATTAGAGAGTACATACGATCAAAAATACCAATTTAAAATAATAAATTCTTGGGAAAAATTAATAGATGTTCATGACCACTTTTTAAAACTATAAAATATTGCTGACAATAATAAGTGAAAGTCTAAATATGTGGAAAGATATGTATTGTTCATGAGTTGAAGTCCCAATATTGTTAAGATGCTAATTCTTGACAAATTGTTATATAGATTCAACATAATCAAAATAAGAATTCCAGCAAATTGTTTGAAGAATCTTCCAAATTAATTATAATATTTATTTGGCAATACAGTCAGCCTACAATAGTAAAAGCAATTTAAAAATAGAGAATTTACATTACCCGACTTCAAGACTCACTCAAAAGGTACAATAATTAAGATAATGTAGTAATGGTAAAATGATAGATATATAGATCAAAGACAGAGAACAGATATCCCATAAACAAACAGATAGACATTCAATTTGCTTTTGATACAGATACCAAAAGAAGTATTTCCATCAAATGATTCTATGGTTCTGGAGCAAGTAGATAGTTGTATAGGAAAATAAACTTCAACCTTTACCTCACTCTATATACAAGAATTTACTTTAAATGGATCATAGACTTAACTGTAATCACTATAACTATAAATATTCTGCAAGACAACTTAGGAAAATCTCTGAGGAGTAGGCAAGAATTTCTTAGATACAGAACCAAACATAGGATACACAGAAACACAATTTGATAAATTGAACTTTATCAAAATTAGAAATTTCAGTTCATTGAAAGACATTGTGAGGACAATAAAAAGACAAGCCATAGACTTGGAAACGATATTCAATACACACACACACACACACACACACACATTACAAATGACTTTTATCCAGGATATATCAGTAGTCCTTACAAGTCTTTAATAAGAAACAAGGAGCCAATGTACACTGAAAAAATATTTGCACAGACATAGAGAAAGAGAAATAGAGACAAAGATATAAAAGGCAAAAAAACACATGAAAAGATGCTCATCGTTACTATTCAACAAGGAAATGCAAATTAAATTAATAATTCCATGATACCCATTAATATGACTAAAATTTAAAACACTGAGTATATCAAGTGTTGGTAATGATATGGAAGAACTGAAACAGTGGGAATGTATATTACTCAAATCACTTTGGAAGTTGCAAAAATAGCACTGAGAATTTTCATGTATCTTACAGTGTCCCCCAGTGAAAACATTTTTAGATTTTTATTTTTTCTTTCTAATTGACACATAACTATTATACATATTTATGAGTACAGTGTAGTAATTCAATACATATATAATGTGTAATGATCAAATAATGATAATTAGTATTTCCATCATCTTATCATTACTTTGTGTGGAGCCTTCAAATGCCTCTTCTAGTTCTTCATAAAAGATACAAAATCGTAGTCATTCTACTGAGATGTAGAATACTAGAACTTATTCCTTCTATGTAATTGTATCATAGTGCTCATTACCAACCCTACATTTCTCTCCTTCTCTGTCCTTCTCAGGCTCTAATAATAATTCTTCATCTTATATAGTCATAATATAGTTTTTGAGGCCAAGAACTGATATTGGCACAATGTTATTAGCATATGGGTCTAGCATTCACTGATATTTTTGTCTATTTCCTTGTGTGTTTGTTTGTGTAAAATACAATGAAATTTTACTGCATGTATAAATTAATGCAATCACCACCTCAATGAGTCAAAATGACTTTTCCATCACCATCCCCAAATGTCCCATCATGCTGTTCTTTTATTGTCATCCTTTACCCTTACTTCAACCCCTGTCAGCCACTGACTGATCTGTTCCTCATCACTATAATTTTGCTATTTAGAGACTCTTAAGTGAATACTCTTTTTATATAATTTCTTTCACTTAGCATAATTCTCTTAAGATCTGTCCAAGCTGCATGTATTAATTGTGGATTCCTCTCTTTTTTTGCTAATAATTATTCCATTTTATAGATGTACCACAGTTTCTCAGTAAACTTTAGATATTACTATCCATCCAAACCTTTTCAATGAATTTTCAGGCTATATGTGTTCATGTATGTAGCAGACAGGGATATGTGTCATTCAGATGCTCCTTGAAAAGAACTTGCTGCAGGGATCATAGCTGCAGCATCTTTGGATCCAAGGCATCATGAAGACTAAGCCATATCTCCTCCAGGTTCTGAACTAAAGACTGAGCAGGGTAGGAGCATGAATGGTGAGCTAGTTCTGCTCAATGTTTGATTTCTTTTTTGTTCAAGGATGTCCCATTGGCCTGGCAACAATGTTCTCATTACCTATCTCTTTTTACAAATGTTATATCTGAATACTGTCTGAAGGCTGTTCATGACTACTACTTCTTTTCCCTTTATCTTAGGTGAGTATATCCCTCAATGATTCCTTAACTCCTCTAATCCTGTTTGGCACCTGCTTCTATGAGCATCTTAGATGACACAAGGTATGAATATATTCTTTTTTTTTTTTGCGGTACTGGGGATTGAACTCAGGGGCATTCTACCTCCGAGATATACCCTCAGCCCTATTTTTTATTCTTTATTTTGAAACCGAGTCTCACTAAGTTGCGGAGTGCCTCACTAGGTAGCTGAGGCTGACCGCGAACCCGGATCCTCCAGTCTCAGCCTCCCGAATGCTGGGATTACAAGCATGCGCCACCACGCTCGGCTCTATATTCTTTTATTCTATGGCTTTTAAAGAACTCAAGTTAAAATGATAGTCGCCAAGAATACAAACAACAATAAACACTGGTTGTAATATGGGGAAATGTCATCTCTTATACACTTGGTAGGATTGCAAATTAGTACGATCACCATGGAGATAATTATGAGGGTTTCTCAAAAACTAGGAATGAAGCCATTATGTGACCCAGCTATATCACTCCTCAGCATCTTTCCAAAAGAATTAAAGTCAGAATACTATAGTGATACATTCATACTCTTGTCTACAGAAGCACAATTTAAAATAGCCAATATGGAATCAACCTAGTTGTCTGTCAACAGACAAACGATAGAGAAAATGTGGTATATGTACACAATGGAATTTTACTCAGCCATAAAGAAGAACAAAATTATATCATTTGTAGGAAAATGTATGGAACTAGAGACTAGTATGCTAAATAAGATCAGCCAGACTCAGAAAGTCAAGGGTTATATGTTTTCTCTAATATGTGGAAGCTAGAGAAAAATATTAAACAAAAGGGAGTTCAAGGAGTAGAGAGACCAGTAAAACAGTGGAAGGGAATTGGAGGGAGGCAGATTGGAAAAGGAAAAAGGAGAACTGGTGAAGAAAACAGTTCAAAGAATGCTATGTTTATACATGAAGATATCACTACATATCTCAATGACATACGGGGAGCCAAGGGGGTAGCAGGATGAGATCCTGAAGGAAACACAAAGTGCTGTGTGCATTATGTCTGTATTACTTTGAACCTCACTATGATGTATTATTAAAATGTGCTAATAAAAGTAAGCAAATAAAATAAAATGAAAGACATATATGTTAGCCGGGCGTGGTGGCGCACACTTGTAATCCCAGCATTCGGGAGGCTGAGACCGGAGGATCCGGGTTCGCGGCCAGCCTCAGCTACCTAGTGAGGCACTCGCAACTTAGTGAGACCCTGTTTCAAAATAAAGAATAAAAATAGGGCTGGGGGTGTAGCTCGGAGGTAGAATGCCCCTGAGTTCAATTCCCAGTATCGCAAAAAAAAAAAAAAAGACATATATGTATATGATTATAGTGTCATAATGTCCACATTATTTCATAACTTGTTTTTATAAAAATATAATTTTTATTTTTCGATATTAGTATCTCTTTATTTCAAATTCCTTGCATGATACTCCACAGAATAGATATGCTATAGTTTATTTTGCCATTTCCCTATGCTTTTTATACTTTTTCCATTATAATGAATAGTGCAACTAACATTTTTATACATACTTCTTTATGCATGTGTGAAAAATCTCTTTTTGTCACTTAGAAGTAGAATGAGTTCATTAAATGGTATATACATTTTAAGTATAGAAGTAGACTTCATTAGATAGTAGCTATATTTCAAATTTTGACAGACACTACCAAATTACTTTCTAAAAATATGTATAAATTTATATTTTCAACAGTATATGAGTTAATTTTCCCCAGAGCTTCACAAATATTGTCATCAACATTCACCATTTTTGCCATTTTGATGGGGAAAATGTCCCATTTTTATTAACTTGCAATTGCCAAGACTATAAGTGATATTTGAACATCATTTTATATGCTTATTGACCATTTGGATTCATTATTCTGTGAATTTCTTATCTCCTTTGTCCATTTTCCAATTGGATTGTTTCTCTTTTTCTTTCTGGTTTGTGTTTCTATTCCAGATACTAATTTCTTGAAAATATTTCTCCAAGTCTGTCTGTTGTTTTATTTTGCTTTTGTTATGTTTTGCTATAAAAAGCTTTCAGCTTTAACATTTTCAAATTCATAAATCTCTTCTTCCTTTATACTTTTATATTTTGTGTCTTGTAAGAGAAGAGCTTTCATGCCCCAAATTTATAAATATTTACTTATAAAACTCTTTTATAATTCTTTTTTAAAATAGACTTTTTAATTAATGTGGAACTTAATTTCATAAATAGTATGAGATAGGGATCTCACTTCATCCTTTTTCTAAAAGGATAAAGAATTGCTCCCAATCTATGAATTAAATTCACCCATTCCACAATTATATGAAACATTGCCTTTGTCATATATCAATTTACATCTATATCTGTATATCTAGAATCTGTTTCTGATCTCCTCTTTACTCTGTCCATTGATATTTTAAAAAATTATGTGCCAATTTCAATAATTAGAGCTTCATAACATGTTTTGATATCTGATAGGGTGAATCTTCCTTTGTTAGTTTTATTTCCAAAAATATCTTGGCTGTATTTGTCCATTTTCTCTTCCAAATACATTAAAATGAGCTTGTTAATTTCTGTTTAAATAAAACATGTTAGATTTATTGAGATCTCTTCAAATTTATAGAGCAATTTGGAGAGAATGGTCATTACATTAATACGGAGTCATTCTGTTCATGTCAATGGCATATCTCTCCACTTATTCAGAGTTTTAAAATATCCTTAAGTGATGTTTTATAGGATTTTGTTCCATATTAGTCTTACACATGTATTGTTAGGTTTATTCCTAGATAATTTTTAGTTTTGGTTCACATAATTTTTTTCCATAATATGTTCTAATTGGAAATTGTTGATGCATGTTGATTTTAATCTGAACTCTCTTATTCTATACTGGCTGGCCAGGACTATGTTGTCAGTTTCATAAATCCTGCCAAACCCCTGAGGCAAGTGAGTTCTGTCAGTCAGCTGACTGGCCAAACTTTTGGCTGAGATCCTTTTAGCCTTCTTCTATAGTAGGCTAGATCAAATTCTCATTCCTGTGGACACAAAACTGAACTTCAGTTGCTTCTGAGAATGATCAACATCTGATAGTAGCCTCCTGATTTTCTCATTCATGTAGTCCTTTACCCCAGCCCTTTAGACCTTGATGCTTATTGGGTATACACTGAAACTCACTGCCTTGAGTTTTCTCTGGTTGACCTTTTCTCGGCGATAGGCGATGTCTATTTCTGCTACTGTCCTATGCCTTTGTGCTTCATGCCATCTGGAATACTCTCAACTCATTCTTAGGATGCTGTATTTCTGAGTTTTGGCACAGAGTAGGTGCTCTGGAAATATTGGTTCTCTTTTTTCTACCTCTCATGTGCCTATATTAAAAGTAAATTAAATATAATCCAAAAGAGAGATCAAATATCTAAATAAAGTAAGTTCCAAGTTCCCTATCCTGTAAGAGTTCATTCTGTAAAGAGTGGTAGTGTCATTCTCTAACCCCTAGGGGCGCTTTATAGTTTTATCCCAGATCAAAGAGCAAAATGGAGTTCTCTAGGACACAAAATGGGGGGGTCACTGAATTCAGAAATTCAAGGACATATGATTTGAAGACAGGCTCTTTTCTAAGGCTCAAATTTCAGTGACCCCACAGGAAATTGGAACAATACGATTCAGAGTTCCACACTCTCTGTACGATTTTGAGGGGCTTCTGTGGAAACAGATCATAATAAAGGCTTCCAAATTGATACACTCTGATCCTAGGGGTGACAAGTAACTTAGGGGTTTTAAGTGTAGATCCCTGACATGGAATAAAAAGTATGTGTTGGCCTGGAGTGTCTGTCTGTCCTCTGAGCAGTGTGTTCTTTGAGGACTTAGCATGATGGTCTGCAGCTGGTCAAGGAATCAGTGTTTTGGGGTTCCAGCCAACATCTTTTCTCATCAGAGGCTAAAGTATAGTCAGGCCCAATATCTCTTCTAATTGTTGGCAGATGTGAGCAGACATTTATTTTAGTTTTAGTGACTAACTTGAAGTTCTAAAATGTGAAATGTGTTCACTATAGTTTGGAAAGGGTCACAAATATTAAGAGCCCAGATCTTCAGATCTCAACCCACCTCCTAATACATTCCCTGATCCCTACACCCACTATGATCTGTGATTTCCTGCTGCCTGTGGATAGTCCTCCAAGATGCTGCCTGGTTCTCTGTGTAAATTCTATTCCAGGTCTCCTCATTACTGTATATTGCATTGGCTTAGAAGCTTCTCCATTATTGTTAGACATTTTGGGATAGACTGATTTTTGGCTTTCATTTATTATTTGGATCTTCAATTACTGTTGTTTTCTAAATCCTCTGGGTATTGTGTAGTCTCTGAGGCCTAGACACTTATTAGCACCTGTCACAGAGAGGGAAAAAGAAAAAAAATGGAGTTAGATGGACCTTTAGATAATACTTTGTTCTGTTATTTTTAAAATATATATTTTGTGCTTTTAAGATATTTTCACATTTTGGAAAAACTAACTTTTTGTAAAAATTTTAAAAGTACATGAACAATAAAATACATATCTCTATCAACTATGTAGTATTGACAATTGATATGTCATTGTATTTGTTCAAAGTATTTTTTTATTCAAAAGTACGTACTTGGGAGGTTGCAACAGGAGGATCACAAGTTCGAGGACAACTTTAGCAACTTAGTGAGACTATGTTTCAAAATAAAAAATAAAAAGTGCTGGGGGTGTAGCTCAGAGTTTGACTGCACCTAGGTTCACTACCAATACCAAAAAAAGTACACTAAGTACATTATTATAGGTAAAAGGAAAATACCCTTTTTCTGTATTCTTATTTGCATTTTATTCTTTTCCCTCCCAGAAGCAGCTACAATAATTAATTTAATATGTATGATATCCTGTTTTAATTTTTACCCTAAAATATATCCATAGCCATGTATATATGAAAAGTATAGTGTCTAGTATGTGTGCTCTGGAAATATACACAAATTATATTATTTTATATTATATTGTATTGATGAGATCTGTTAATTATCATTTGATGTATAATAATAGGGTATATTGATATGATGTATTTTTTATTAACTGGACATGTGTGTTTATGAACATATAATGAATATCTTTTTCTACCAGGGTTACATAGTCTATCATATAAGTATACCATACCTATATATATATACATACACATTTAGTTTGATTCCAAATATTTTTCATTTCATATATATATATATATTTTTTGCGGTACTGGGAATTGAACTCAGGGGCATTCTACCTCCGAGCTATACCCCCAGCCCTATTTTTTATTCTTTATTTTGAAACCGAGTCTCACTAAGTTGCGGAGTGCCTCACTAAGTAGCTGAGGCTGGCCTCGAACTCGGATCCTCTGGGCTCAGCCTCCCGAATGCTGGGATTACAAGTGTGCGCCACCATGCCCGGCTCTCATATATTACTTTAATAAGCATTCTTTTGCATGTGTTCCTAAGCACAGTAATTTTGATAGAGAATGAAAATGCAACTTCTGGATCTTAGAATATGTTGATTTTTTTTATTTTTCCAGTTATAGTCAAACCGATTTCCAAAGTGGCCATAGCAATTTATATCTCTACCAGAAGTATGTGAAGGTTTGCATTTCTACACATTCTTGCCAAAACTTGAAATAATAATTTTATAATATTTGATTATCTAATGGATGGGAAATGGGAACTCATTGCTTTCATTTGTATTTTCCTGGCCACTAATGAGGTAAAATATTTTCACACATGTTCATGACTTCATTTGTGCATTGCTGATTCATGTCCTTTGACAATTTTTTCTATTTGGGTTCTTTGCTTTCGCTTATGGATTTGTAAATAGATGTTTTGGATTTAAATTTATTACGCCCTTTGAGCAGTCAAATCATGAAGAAAGTAAAAAATTAATTACTGTCTAGAAAGATGATGACTGAGAGAAGCACATCTCAGGTACTGTGAAATCCAAAACATAACTGCTGTGAAAGCAGCTTCTTGACAAGAGAAAAAAAGTAGTGAAAAATTGAACAAAGCAGTGAAAAATTGAAGTATGGTGGAACAAAACCCACAAGACAGAAGAGGAAAGAGCAAAGCGCTACCTGAGGAAGGGCACCAGTGGCCAGTCTTGCCCTCTTAGCCTGGCCATGCTATGCTCGGACTGCTAGCACTGTGGCATCTAAAGACCCCCTGCAAAAAAACCCAGCAATGTGATATGGAATAAGTGGCTGCAGATCTCCACATCTTAAGCAGGCAGCATCTTGCTACACGCTCAACAGAGATCCAAAAGCCCAGACACCCGTTAATCAGTGGCAGCTGCAGCTCAGCCCATCTCTCTCTAAAGAGTCAGAGCAGCACACTATCATAAGTTAACAGCACATCCTGAGGAACTAGTGGGGAAAGTGATAGTCTCACAGGGTCTGAGACTTTGCAGTCCAACCCTGTAGTGGCTGCGTTGGAGCAGAGGTGCAGGAGAAGCCCATAGCAAGCAGGGCACAGAATCATTACAGGGCCTCCAGAGAATATGCCATGATAACACTGGACACCTGCAACCTGTGTAGGCAGACAGACAGACACAGACACAGGGCCCATGGAAAGCACTGAGCCCAGGGATTATACTGGGTCCAGCCCCAGTGACACTTGCCTCCTGCATAGACAGAGACTGGCAGAGGGACAGGCCCTGTGGAGAGCGCAGAGACTCAAGTGTGCAGCAGAAAGGCACTAGTGTCACTAGGTGCCTGCATTGACAAAGAGAGACATCAGGCCAGGGTCCTAATCATTGTAGAAGACCCAAAAGTGGGTCTACAAACTGACATCACTACCATAGGTTACTGAGCAAATAACGCTTGGAATATGCTCAAAACCTGCTATAGTGAGTAGACATTAAATGGCTGAAAATATCCACACAGACCCAAGAGTACTGCAGAGGGCAAGCCTGCTCTGTATCTGTGTATTTGCAGGGCTTTTGTTTGTTTGTTTGTTTTGTTTTTGTTTGTTTGCTTGGTTGGTTGTTTTGTTATTTTGTTTGCTCTCTTTTTTTTTTTTTTTTTTTGCAGTACTGGGGATTGAAGTCAGGGGCATTCTACCTCCGAGCTATACCCCCAGCCCTATTTTTTATTCTTTATTTTGAAACAGGGTCTCACTAAGTTGCGGAGTGCCTCACTAGGTAGCTGAAGCTGAACTCGAACCCAGATCCTCCAGTCTCAGCCTCCCAAATGCTGGGATTACAAGCGTGCGCCGACACACCCGGCTTGTTTGTTTGCTCTCTTATCCATCCCTTTTACAAGCTTCCCCCCTCTTTACTATCTACTTTTTTCCTTTATTCTCTTCAACCCTTTTCCTTCTTTTTCTAGTTCTTTGTCTTATATAAATTAAATTTCATGTCACTACATCTAAATACTCTAAGTTGACTAATACAACCCTCCTACATATTCACTATCTCTAATTTCTACCATATATTACCTTAACCACACTCAAACTCTCATTCTACTCGATCATATTCTCTACCCTCTTCTTGCAACCATCACTCTGGCTCCTCTCCCCTTCCCCAAGCTTCACCATTGAATACAATACAATTTGTCCTTGTATATACAAAGTGACACCTTTAAATCCCTACTGCTGAGATTAGACCAGAGATGTGAACCACTAGGAAGGACTGCCAAACACCAAGGATAAAATAACCACAGCTGATAGAAAGAATTGCCCAACACCTCCCACATTAAGGTTAAAAACATATAGTGCACAAACTGTACTGCTCATGCCTCTGATCCTACTCCTTACAAAGGAAGTGGCACACAGAACCCCAGACCTTAACACTTGAAACCCATCAACATCATCATTTCAATGAGCAGAAGACATAGAGTAACTGCAACTCAGTACTGATGATCTACAGGTAGAACAACAGTGAGGTGACAGCAGACACAGTTTTCAAGGCTGGTCTAAAACACAACAGAGAAGAGACAGTAAACATATGGTAGAGGCTATTCAACTATAAGGCATACCTAGTGGTAAATACATATCTCCAGAAAAAGATATTCAGAGAGAGAAAATAGACATAAGATCCTATAGACTGAGCGAAAGCTAGCAAAAGCAACAAAGATATAAACTTAAGAAATGAGAAATGAAGGGAAAGGGGAATAGCAAGGAAACAATGAGCTCCCATGCTACAACCCCACAATAACAGAATCCACCAACACAGAATTACAGAGATTACCACAACACCAATTCAGGTCTTTAATAGTAAAAATGATACAGGCTTGCCAAAAAGAATTCAGAGTGATCCTGAAGGAAATGAAGGAATGAATAAACAAAGAATATGACACCCTGAACAGAATCAAAAAGAAGCCTTGAAGAAAGTGAAGGATTTGAGTGATGCAATAATTGAAGTGAAGGCATAAATATAAATTATAAACAGTAGACTAGACCACATAGAAAACAGAATCTCATTCTTAGAAGATGACCACTCCAAAAATGAATGCATAGTGTACAATTTGGAAAAACAATTTGATAGCATGAATTGGTCATTGATGAGAGCTGGGTCAATTTTAAAAGAACTAACCTAAGAATAATAGGCATAGAAGAGGGAATAGATGCTAAAAATTAAAGGAATCAACCATCTTTTCAAAGAAATAATGTCATAAAATTTACCAAATTTAGAAAAAGAGGTCGACACAGGTAGAAGAAACATATAGAAATCCATTTAGACAGGATCAGAGAAGAAGTTCACCATGTCACATAATAATCAAAATGACTAATGTAGAGGCCAAAGAAAGAATATTAAAGGTGACAAAAGTAAAAGACCAAGTGACATTCAGAGGCAAACCAATTAGAATAACTCCAGACCTCTCAAACCAAGTCATAAAAGCCAGGAGGGCCTGGAGCAACATATTTCAAACTCTGAAAGAAAACAACTTGGAACCAAAATTTTACCACCCAGGGAATTCCTACCTATATCTCAAACTTGACGAGTAAATAAAAACCTTTCATGACAAACAGAAGCTGAAATAATTCATGTCTTCCAAACCAACACTACAGAAAATACTCAGAGATTAATTACAAAGAATAACTAACAAATAAACATCAGAACCAGAGAAACAATAATTTCCATCAAGCAAACAACTAAGCAAAGAAGAACAAACACTACCTCAAACATAAGTTAAACTCAAAATGTTAGTAAATAAAAATCATCTCTCAATAATCACGCTGAATATAAATGGCCTCAACTGCCCAATAATAAGACATAAGGTGGCAAAATGGATTAAAAACCAGAATCCATCTATATGCTGCCTGCAAGAAACACACCTTACAAGTAAAGGTACTCACAAGCTAAAAGTGAAGGGCTAGAACAAGGTAATCCATGCCAATGGAACTCTAAGATAAACAGGAGTAGCAACTATGATATCATACAAATTAGACTTTAAACGTAAGCTTATCAAAAGAGAAAAAAAAGGTCATTTTTTACTGGTAAAAGCAACAATTAAGCAAGCGGAAATAATGATAGTCAACAATTATGACCTAAACATAGGTGCAACCACTTTCATAAAACAAACTCTTCATGATATTAAGTTACATATAGATTCCAAAACAATAATACTAGGAGACTTCAAACACTCCTCTCACACCACTAGATTGATCTTCTAGAAAAAGATCAGTAAATATGCCTCAGACATAAAGAACACCATAATCCAAACAGACCTATTAGACACATACAAAATATTTCACCCAACTACAGCTGAATTCACATTTTTCTCAGCTGCTCATAGAACCGTCTCCAAAATAGACCACATCTTGGGCCACAGAGCCAGCACTAGCAAATTAAAAAAAAAACTATGATATAATCCTCTGTGTCTTTTCATACCACAATGGAGTGAAACTAGAAATCAACTATAAGAAGACACAGAATAACCACATAAACACATGGAGACTGAACATCACACTGCTGAAAGAGGAATGGGTCATAGAAGAAGTAAGGAGAGAAATTAAGAAATTCCTAGAAACAAATGAAAATAGACACAGAACATATCAAAACTTCTGTGATTCCTTGAAAGCAGTACTAAGAGGAAAATTCATAGCACTGAGTGTTCACATAAGAAGAACAGAAAATCACCAAATAACCTAATGACTCACCTCAAAGCCTTTGAAAAACAGGAACAGTCTAACCCCAAAGCCAGCACAAGACAGGAAATTATTAAAATCAGAGTATAAATAAATGACATAGAGAATAAAAAACAATACGGAAAATCAACAAAACCAAAAGCTGGTTTCTCAAAAAATAAAAATAAAATAGATTAAGCACTAATCAACTTAAACAAAAGAAAGAGAAAATCAACTCAAATTACAAAAATAAGAAATGAAAAACATGATATTAAAACTGACAGTGTGAAAATCCAGAGAGTTATCAGAAACTACTATGAAAAAATATACTCCAACAAAATGGAAAATCTAGAACAAATTGACAAATTTCTAGACACATATAACCATCCTAAATTGAGTCAAGATGATGTAGAACACTTAAACTGACCAATAGTAACCAAAGATATTGAAGCAGCAATAAAGAACCTACCATTAAAAAAGCCCATGACCAGATGGTTTCCCAAGTTAATTTTATCAAACTTTTATAGAAGAGTTAATACCAATTCTTTTCAATCTCTTCCATGAAATAGAAAGAAAAGGGGCTCTCCCAAATATATTCTATGAAACCGACATCGCATTAATACCAAAGCCAAATAAAGACAGCTCAAGAAAATAAAACTATAGGACTATATATTTGATGAACTTAGATGCAAAATTGCTAAGCAAAATACTAGCAATGAGCTGGGTGTGGTGGCACCCAGCTGATAACTGGTGGCATCAGTGATAACTCTCTGGATTTTCACACTATCAGTGGTAATATCATCTTTTTCGTTTCTTATTTTTGTAATTTGAGTTTATTTTCTCTTTCTTTTGGTTAAGTTGATTAGTGCTTAATCTATTTTATTTTTATTTTTGAGAAACCAGCTTTTAGCCTGTAATCCTAGTACTTGGGAGGCTGAGACCAGACGATCCAGGTTCGCAGACAGCCTCAGCTACTAAGTGAGGCCCTCTGCAACTTAGTGAGATCCTGTTTCAAAATAAAAAACAGGACTGGGGGCATAGCTTGGAGGTAGAATGCCCCTGGGTTCAATCCCCAGTACAGCAAAAAAAATTAAAAAATACTAGCAACATGCATTCAAAACCACATCAAGAAAATTATACATTATGACAAAGTTGGGTTCATCCCAGGAATGCAAGGCTGGTTCAACATACAAAAAAAGCAATCCATGTAATTCACCACATAAATGGAACCAAAGAAAAAAATCACATGTTCATTGCAATAGATGCTAAAAAAGCATTCAATTAAATTCAACACCCATTCATGCTAGAAGCATGGCAGAGAGCTGGAATAGAAGGAACATACCTCAACATCATAAAGGCAATGTACAACAGGCCCACATCCAACATCATATTAAATGGGGAAAAACTGCAAGAGTTCCCACTAAAAACAAGAACAATGCAAGGATGTCCATTATCACCATTTCTTCCCAATAGAGTACTTGAGACTCTAGACAGTACAACAAGGCAAGAGAAGGAAATCAAAGGAGTACAGATAGAAAGGAAAGAACTAAAATTGTCCCTATCCACAGATAATATGATACTGTACTTGTAAGACCAAACTCAACCAAAAGGCTTATAGAACTGATCAAAAAATTCAGTAAAGTGTCTGGATACAAAATCAATCTTAAAAAAATTAGAAGCTTTCCTGTATGCCAAACATAAATCTGCTAAAAAAAAAAGGTTCAGAAAACACTTCCACTCATTATATCCTCCTCAAAAAATAAAATACTTAGGAATAAACCTAACCAAGGAGGTAAAAGACCTCTACAAGGAAAACTATAAAACATTGAAAAAATAAAACAAAGATGAACTTAGAAGATGGAAAGATCTTCCATGCTCTTGGATAGGCAGAATAATATCATCAAAATTTTCCTAAAGTGATCTACAGATTCAATGTGATACCCATTAAATTTCCAAGTTAATTCCTTACAGACATAGAAAAATCAGTCCTTAAATTCATTTGGAACAACAAAAAACCAGAATAGCCAAAGTAGTTCTCAGCAACAAGAACCATGCAGGAGGCGTCACACTACCTGACTTCAAACTATACTACTAAGCCATAGTAATAAAAACACCATGGTACTGGCACAAAAACAGACACATAGACCAATGGAACAGAATAGAGGACTCGGAAACAAACCCACACACTTACTGCCAATTGATTTTTGACGATAGGGTCAAAAACATACACTGAAAAAAAGATAGCTCTTTCAACAAATGGTGTTGACAAAACTCGTTAACCATATACAAAAAAAAAAAAAATGGAAATAAACGCCACTTTCTCAACTCGCACAAGAGTCAACTGAAGTGGATCAAAGACCTGGAAATCAAACCAGTGTCCTTGCAGCTACTCGAAGAGGGCATAGGTCCAACACTTTTTCAACACATAGGCACAGGTAAAAACTTTCTCAACAAGACCTCAAAGGCACAAGTAATTAAAAAAAAGATCAATACATGTTATTACACTAAACTGAAGATCTCCTGTGCAGCAAAGGAAACTATCAAGAGCCTCACAGAGAGCCTATAGAATGGGAGAAGTTTTTTGCCAACTACTCCTTTGATAGAGGACTAATACATAGAATATACAGAGAACTCAACACATGCACAGCTAAGAAAATAGATAACCCAGTCAAAAAATGAGCAAGTGAACTAAATAGACACTTCACAAAAGAAGAAATACAAATGGTCAATAAGTGTATGAAAAAATGTTCAACATCATTAGCAATCAGAAGAGATGCAAATCAAAACTATCCTGAGATTTCACCTAACCCCAATTAGGATGGCAATCATTAAAAACACAAATAGCAACAAATGCTGACAAGAATGTGAAAAAGTGGGAACTAATATATTGTTGGTGAGATTGCAAATTAGTGCAACCACTTTGCAAAACAGTACAGAGTATCCTCAGATGAATGGGAATGAACCTACCATATAATCCAGCAATACCACTTCTGGGTATCTACCCAAAAGAGTGGAAACCAAACTATTAGACGAATACATGTGTATCTATGTTCACAGCTGCACAATTCACAATTGCCAAACTCTGGAAACAGCTAAGATATCCATCAACAGATGGATGGATTACAAAGCTATGGGATATGTACACAATGGAATTTTACTCAGCTATAAAGAACAAAATCATGTCATTTGCAGGGAAATGGATGGAACTGGAATAGATTATGCTATGTGAGGTTAGCCAGTCACAAAAAATGAAAAGTTGCATGTTCTCTCTAATATGTGGAAGCTAGGGAGAAAGTGGATGATAAAAGGGACTCTAGATGAAGAAGGAGAAATAGTAGAGGTGCAAATAAGGCAACCTAACTGAAGGTGATGGGAGGGAGAAGAGGGAAACACCCTAATGTACATGATGCACGTTCACAAAAAAATCAAAGTCAATCACTAAGCTGAACATGAGAAGGAGGGAGAAGGAAGGAATGGGGCAGGAATTGGGGAAGGGTTAAATGAGTGCTGTGTCCATGTATGCCTCTACCAGCTTGTACCACATTAAGATATATGATTACAGTTCCCTAATAAAAAATTAATTACTATAAAAAAGATGATTAAAAGTATTTCTGATTCCTTCCTCTTACTCCACCAGCCATCTAGTTTCCCTTTCCTGAGTCAAGTACTATTGCAAAATTTTATGTATCTTTTCTGAGATATTCTTTTTTTTTTTTTTTTGCGGTACTGGGGATTGAACTCAGGGGCATTCTACCTCCGAGCTACAACCCCAGCCCTATTTTTTATTCTTTATTTTGAAACAGGGTCTCACTAAGTTGCAGAGTGCCTCACTAGGTAGCTGAGGCTGGCCTTGAACTCGGATCCTCCGGTCTCAGCCTCCCGAATGCTGGGATTACAAGTATGCACCACCACCCCCGGCTTTCTGAGATATTCTATATAGTGACATACACACATTTTCTTCAAAAATATGAATTCACTCTGTACAATATCTGTACTTTATATTCTTAAATTAATATCTTAAACTCTATCAGTACACATACAGCTTCTTGTATTTTATTAGCTATTGCATTGTATTTTACTGATAATGAAAAGGCATATTAAATATATTCATTTATTAATAGATAAAAATAACTATCAGGAATGTTTTGTGCTAATTTGTAATGTACTTGAACATATAAAACAATATATCTGTAGAAGTATTCTTCTCCTCCAAAAACTGTAGTGATCAATTTTAATATAACTTAGCTTTACACAGAACAAATAGATAAATGTAATTAAGGATATAAGGCATTTGAACCACATCATTATTAAAGTTAATTAAATATTGCATATTGAGCATTTTACTCTCTTAGCAGAGAGTAAACATTATTTTCTAGCACCCGCTGAATATTTGTAAAACTTGTACAAATATTAAATTTAGAAAATTTCCAAAGGGACTGAAATTAGATTATAGGGATACATGTATATTCATTTTGATAGCAGCACAATTCACAACAGCCACATTGTGAAACAAACCGAGGTGTCCATCAACAAATGAATGGATTACAAAATTATGGGATATATACACAATGGAATTCTCTTCAGCAATCAAGAAGAACAAAATCATGTCACTTGCAGGAAAATGGATGGACCTGGAGAACATTATGTTAAGTGAGATTAGAAAGTGAAGGGTAATGTTTTTTTTTCTCATATGTTCAATCTAGTTAGTAATGAGGATACTAGAAGGACTCTAGATAATGGAAGAGAAACCTCAGTGGAGCCAGGGAGGTCATCCAGGGGAGGGAGAATTAACAAAGGAGACACTTCCATTGACATAATGCACAATATTTTTATTTTTTTGTGGTACTGAGGACTGAACCTGGGCACATTTTACCTCCAAGCTACATCTCCAGCTCTTTTCATTTTTATTTTGAAACAGGTTCTCAGTAAGTTTTTGAGGATCTCAGTTGCTGAGGCTAGCCTTGAACCTGTGATTCTCCTGTCTCAGCCTCCCAAGTACTGGGATTACAGGTGTGCACCACTGTGCCTGGCATTGTATTATAATTTTTCACATGTCTAAAATGTGTAATAATCAAATAAGAGTAGTTAATATTACCTTCTCATTAAAATTTTTAAAAATTTATTAACATGCAATAATTGTATAGATTATGTAGTACAGTGTAAAAATGATACTTCCATACAGGTATATCATATACAGTGATCAAATCAGGCTAATTAACATTTCAATCTCCTCATTACTTTGTATTTGGAGTCTTCAAGATCCTCCTTTCTTGTTACTCATAAAATACATAATAGGTTATTGTGAACTATTTTCAACAATATACTTATTCTTTAAATCTTTCAAAGAATATTTTTAACCTAAGGGTGTTCTTTCATTTATTTATTTATTATTTTTAGTACTGGGGATTGAACCCAGAGGTATTCTGCCTCTGAGGTACACTCTCAACCCTACTTTTTATTTTTATTTTGAAATAAGGTCTCTCTATTAAATATGAATTGTCTCATTAAATATGAATCTTTGGAGACAGGACCAAGGCGGATGGAATTTTTGAAAAGATTCACTATCTTTACCCCAAAAGATTGGTGATAAGTCAAGGTTGAGAACTCCAAAACATGTTCATCTCTATGGACCTTCCCAATTCTGATATCAGAGATGTCACAATTCTTTGAAAGACCATGACCTGACATTGAGCCAATCTTTTCTTATTAGTGGTTCTGACAGCCTATTTCCCAATCAGGGCATAGAAGGTGTATGTGGCTTATGGGGCCCAGGGAGAGAAGCACATAGCCCTCTATCAAGGACTGGTGAGAGAGCAAACCCTGAATAGTATGGAATTTATGTTCACAACACTATCTCTTAGGGAATTTCACCTCTGTGACCAAGTTCACTAGCTTTTTTTCTAAGATGCTAAACTTAGAAAGCTTTGGCTACATCTGCTCTTACTCCTTTCTTAGGTCAGTTGAAATGTGTCCAAATGTTTTCCCCCTTAGTTCAGCTATGGCATCGTTGAAGTTTTTAAAAAGGAACATTGATGAGGAAATTAAAGGAAGAAAAAACAATAACAAAAGCAGAGAGGTCATGCTGTGAGTACATAACATAGCTTTTAATTCAAATATAGCTGCTGCTGCATAGCCTGTTTGACTTACCCTTTTAATCCTCATTCTTTGCCTTGAAATTGATTAAATTGTGAAATTAGACTGGGTTGGATTCTAAGATATACAGAATTTATCCCAGGGTAAATTTGAGCAGGCTTTTGTGCTAGGTATTTGGGGTATCAGCCCCAATTCCTAGGCAGTTCCCTTTGTCTGAATCTTGTGCTGTTTGATACGATAGCTTTCCAGGACTGAAGATCACTCCTGCAACTAAGGGAGATGCTTCTCTCACTTGGGCTCTGGGTTCGTGACTTCCCCTGACTGTACATCCATCCCTTTTTATTCTTCCTTTGGGATACCTCAAGGACTCCATTTTCCCCAAAATCAGATTTTGTACCTGGTTTCAGACCTTTTGAAGTATCTTATTTGTCTGTCATACATTTCCTTCATTATATTAAGGCTCTGCGGTCTAACTTTGAAACTGGATTCCTTCACCTATTGATTGTAGCTGATGAATCTGTTCTTTTTTTATCATGTAATCAAAACAAATTTGCATGGATAGTTCCAAATATTGGTCTGAAATCCTCAGAGAAGAGCTGGCTTGCCCAGAGTGATTCAAAAGCTTCTAGGAGAAGAGCTACAGAAATCCAGAACAAGGTGCATCTTCGGAAAGTCCAATAGTCAAATCTGGAAAGATATATTCTGTTATCAAATTCAGTGAAAAAGCACGAACCAGCATATTAGGCTGTTTTTCATTACTATTACAAAATACTACCACAAAATAAGGTCCGATGGCTCATGCCTATAATCTCAGTATTTGGGAGGCTGAGACAGGAGGATCACAGATTCAAGGCCAGCATGCAATAACTCAGACCCTGTTTCAAGAAAAACATCTGACAGTGTAGCTTAGTGACAGAGCATCCCTGATTTCAATATCCAGTACCCCCCCACAAAACCAACAACAACAACAAAATACCTGAGGCTGGGTACTTATAGAGAAAATATCTTAATTTAGCTCTGCCTCTTAAAGTGTCCACACCATGATCCTGGGCACTAAGCTTCTTAACATGGACTTTTGGGGAAAAAACTCATCCAAATCATAGCAGCGAGGAATTAGAGGAAAAAGAAAATGATGAGAAGGCCATGAATTAAGATGGCAGGAGTGAAGTAAGAGTATAAAATAATTGACCTGAAAAGGATTTCAGAAGTGTCCAAAGCTTACTTTATTGATTGCCTTTTGAGTGAGTTGGCCTTGATTATTTTTCTTTTTCTTGGTAGTATGACCTTATTATTTTTAAATTACCACCAAGCTACACAACTAGCCTTTTTTATTTTGAAACAGGGACTCACTGGGTTGCTGAGGCTGGCTTCAAATATGAGATCCTCCTCTTTCAGCTTTCCAAGTACTGGGATTACAGGAGTGTGCCACTGCTCCGAGCTAGATGGTTTTATTTTAAAGCACAACATCCAGGCTGACTTTAAAGCCTTACTCATACTCTGAGTCTGTCCCAGAGTTGGAAGGTGCTTCCCTCTGCTTTTGAGTGCCTATTTCAATGAATGATCAGGAATGTCTTACTTTCCCTATGGTTACCAGTTCCCCCATACTTCTCCTTGATACTTATCATTCAGAAGTCTATCATCAAGGGCTCAAGGGCTCATAATTTTAAAACACTTGACACTCCAAGCAACAAAATGAATAATTAGCAACTTTGTGAAGAGGAATTCACCTCCTCCTAGTTGGAAGTAAAGGGTAATAACAGATGAGCACTGACCAGGAGAGCGATGATGGCAGGGCCTGGCTCTGTACCTCTCTGTAGGATGAGGACGGAATAGCCATTTAGTATGAAAATAAAGGCTGTGTACTAGATTTGGTAGAATAAGATACCAAATTCCAATTTTAAACTTTTTTTGTACTGATAATAGCAGATAGGGACATTCTACTCTGAGATACATCCTAGCACTTTAAAAACAGATTTAAAATAGGTCTTGCTAAGTTGCTGAGGCTTGCCTTGAACCTGCTAACTTCCTGTCTCAGCCTCCCAGGTCCTGGGATTACAGGTGTGTGCCATCATGCCCAGCTAAAATTCTTTTATAGCAGAGTGATTTTAAGAGCATGAGATTTAGAATTAGGTACACCGTGACTTAGCAGCTCAGAAGCTATGTGATCTTGGGCAAGTAATTTCATTTCTCAAGTCCTTTGTTTTATTTTATGTAAAATGGAGATTTAAATACTATCCACATTCTAAGGATGTTATGAGGCTCAAATGAGATAATGTACATAGACTGTCTAGTAGAGTGTATGATTTAATAGATGGTAGTTGATTATTTTTGCTTATTGTTGGAGTTCTTTATGATTCCTAGACCTCAGTTCCTTCAACTGAAAAAATGAGATGATAAGGCACAGCCTACCTATCTCACTGGACTGGTTAGAATGACAGATGAAAGAACTCTATCAACTCTGATTTGCTGCCACAGCTTTAACTAGTTATTAGTCACAGACTGATGAAATAAGTCAGCATTAAGCCATATTTCTCCATAAAGAGCCAATATAAAAGGAATTTCTGGTTCATAGTTTGGCTATTGTGAATTGTGCTGCTATAAACATGGATATGCATGTAGCACTATAATGTTATGAGAACCAGCCTAGGTGCCCATCAACCTGCGTGGATGAACTTTGGTGGCATTTGGACTGACCTATTAATAGATGCACATCTTCAAGAAGTATATATTATGTGCCTATGATGTAGCGGAAGTGTGCCAGAAGTTGGGTATGTATTTCTGAGTGGCAATATATCTCTACTCTTGTTGAGTTTATAGTCTGTATAAACTCAATATAAATAGAATATACAACAAATAAATTAATCAACAAAATATATGTATAGCTTTAATACCAGCACTTGGGAAGATGAGACAGAAGGATTGCAGGTTTAAGACCAGCCTCAGCAACTTAGTGAGACAGTTTCAAAATTAAGAAAAGTAAAAATGACTGAGAGTGTAGAATATAGGTAAAATGTACCTAGGTGCAATCTCTAGTACTACACATCAAAACCAAAACCAGAGCCGGGCATGGTGGTGCATGCTTGTAATCCCAGTACTTGGGAGGCTGAGACTGGAGGATTCCGGTTGGTGGCCAGCCTCAGCTACTTAGTGAGGCCCCGCAACTTACTGAGACCCTGTTTCAAAATAAAGAATAAAAAATAGGGCTGAAGGTGTAGTTTGGAGGTAGAATGCCCCTGTGTTCAATCCCTAGTACTACAAAAACAAAAACAAAACAAAAAACACAGATCACATTTGAAGTGATATACAAATAAACAAGTGCTGAGGTAGAGAATAATGTCTTTGTTTGTGGCTCCCTGAAACAAATTCTCTGACTTCTCATCATTTACCTTTCCCTCTCATCCCTGGCTACTATGATTTGGATGAGATTTGTCCCCCAAAGGCCCATGTTTTGGAGGCTTAGTGGGATAGTGGGGGAAGAGGAAGATTTGTGGATTATTTGTAGATGGTGTGTTCTGGAGAAGCTTCAGAAAGTATTTAACTTTTAAGTTGAGACTTGAGGACTGAAGGGAGCAAAGATTTTGGGAAAGAGCATTTCAAGAAGTGGTAATACCATATTCAAAATTCCTAAAGTTGGAGATAGTTCAGAGAGCCGAAGACCATTGGAGTTACTGAAGAATTGAGAGGGAGATTAGTACAAAATTAGGTTATAAGGGTAAGAATCAGTTAGATCATGAAGGAAATGTTTGACAACTTTTAGAGTTTGTGTTTTATTTAAAATACAGTGTGAAGTCATTTAAAACAGAGGCGTAATACCTAATTTATGTTTCTAAAAACTTACTCTGCCTACAGTGTGGCAATTTTGTACAGTCGAGGGAACAACAGAGGGAGCAGGACAACATTTTTTTCAAGCAAGAGATGATGTTAGCTTAGAATAAGATGATTGTAGTGGAAATGGAGACAATAGAGTATATATATATATATATATATATATATATATATATATATGGTGTAAATTTTGGTAGTAGAATAAAAAAGAATAAGAAAAAATGAGAGAGAGAGAGAGAGAGAGAGAGAGAGAGAGAGAGAGAGAGAGATCAAGAATTAAAGAGGGTTTCCAAATTTTTCTGCCTTGAACAACCAATGGATAGTGATACCATTTACTGAGATGAAGAAGATAATTGGAATTCTGAGGGGTTATTGGTAGAAGTAATCAAGAGTTTGGTTTCTAATATGTTAAGATTAAGACATTTGTGAAATATTCAAGTGGAGATGCCAAATAGAGAAGTAAATATATAGTATCTGAAAAGAATTTGGTTCTAGTGCTATGGTGTTAATATTGTTTACTCTTTCCAAAATTCATTTTGAATTATGGTCCCCAATATAACAGCATTGAATGGTGGGGCCTTTAAGAAGTGAGTCCAGGCTCAACAATTTAGCAAGAACCCTCAGGAACTTAGCTAGACTTTGTTTCAAAATAAAAATATGTATACATTAGAAGTGCTATATAAATAAATAAATAAATAAATAAATAAATAAATAAATAAATAAATAAATAAATGAAAGAGCTGGGGTATAGCTCAGAGGTTGAATACCCCTGGATTCAATCCTTAGTAGCAAAAGAAGAGGGATAAATGCCTTTTTTGTAGGACTAGGTTCATTCTTGCAGGATTGGATTAGCTACCATGAGAGTGGGTTATTACAGAACAAGGCTGCCCATTGGATTTTACCCCTTTTACTCATGCCCACTTCATTTCTGTGAACTATTTAAAATAATTCAAGTAAAGGCACCCTCTGCTTAGCTTCCATAGAATCTATTTAATGACTAATTTAACAGATATTTACTGAGCAGATGGTATGCACCAATCACTATTTGAAAGCTCAACATTTATCAATGGACAAAGAAAAAGAGCCCTGCCTTGAAAGAGCTTACATTCTCATGTGTGGCAGAGAAAAAAGCAATAAATTAACTCACTTCTCTCATACATGTTGGAAAATATGTATAATTGAAAATCTAGAGTGGGATAAGGGAGATTGGGAGTTTGGAAAGGATAGCACATTGCAATTTAAATGAGATGTTTAGGTTAGGCTTTATTAAGTAAATGACATTTGAGAGTAAAGATTTAAAAAGAGAGGAAGGTGCCAAACACGTAGTTTTCTGGAGAAAGAGGCTTCCAGGCAGAGGGAACAGTCTGTGCAAAAGTCTTAAGGCATCAGCCTAATGTGTTTGAGAAATAGCAAGAGAACAGTGTGGCTTCAGCGAAAGGGAGAGAATAGGAAAGGAACAAGCTCACGAAGTCCTTTAGAAGTCATTGTAAGCCATTTGACTTTTAAACCTTTGAGTAAAAGTGAGATCTGCGGGGGGGGGGGTTCCACTGGAGAAATGTCCTGATTTGATTTATGTGTTTAAAGGATCACTCCAACTGCAGCGTTGCGAATATGGTGTAGCTTACTTTTGCTGTTTGTGTCCAAAGGAACCTAACTAATACACAAACCACATAAAAAGAGTAAACAAAGGCATGGAACACGGAAATATCAAACTGCATTGGGGAACACTTTGTCCTGGGAAGTGGCAAAGATCAGACGATGAATCTAGTGATCCATGTTAAGGATCGTAGTGATTGGAAGTCATGACAAATTTTAAGTCAGGGCATAAAATAGTCTACTTTTTTGTTTTGTTTTTGCAATACTGGGAATTGAATCCAGGGACATTCTACCTCCGAGCTACACCCTTAGCTCTATTTTTATTCTTCACTAAGGTGTGGAGGACCCCACTAAGTAGCCGAGGCTGGCTGCGAACCCGCAATCCTCTTGTCTTGGTTTCCCAAGTACTAGGATTACAAGCGTGTGCCACTTCACGCAGTAAAATAGTCTACTCTGTATTTTTAAAACAATTCTAGTGAATGGACTGTGGGGAGACAAGAGCCTAAGTCAGTAATCTTCTTAGGTTCCCTCATTTAGTGGTTGGGGTGTTGCCCAAAAAGCGAATTTTTCCATGTGCCTGACCTCCATCTCAGCAGAAGAGTCCTTGTGGGTCTTTCTCTATGGAAATGAAGAGCAGCTGATTCTCCTCAGCTGTATAACCAGCTTTCAGCTTCTCCAAGTACTGAGGGATGCAGAAGGAGCCTTCTGAGTGAGGCAATAAAAGGGGATTTCAACCCCTCCTACCTTTTTAATGACCTTGTTTAGGCTCTGTAACTGAATCCATCAGCAGTTCTGTTTTGTTTTGAATTTACTAAGAGAAACCATCCCTTGCCATGGAAATGTCTGCTGACCCCATGTACTCCAGAGGCTCTCCTCATTCTGAAGTGTGTATCAGTCTTACTGCACAAATTTGCCTGAACAAGCATTGTCATGCCCTATTTAAATAAAACTTCCTCTGGAGTTATAGGAAATTCATCCTCAGAAGATGAAGGACTCCTTTTCTTACTGAGTCTCAGAAGAATTTATGAGGCTTCCATAATATCTATAATATGGATTAAACCATTTCGGTCTTCAATCCATCACTGCTGGTGCATTTTCATGTGCGAAGCTCATGAAGTCTTTGTGCCAGGCTGAATATGGAATTCTTTATTGGGGCTGGGCTTCCTTATATGTTTGGTGCAGACTCCCAAAGTGTGTCATGTCACCATTCTCTTATAAGGTTCTGCAACAATTCTAGGACTCTCTCCCCAAGAAAAGCATAGAATTGTAGTACTTTCCTAGCCTACGAGGACTTCTTTCTGTCTTGCTACTCTTACATATTTTCACATAAGTCACTCACTTTACTACTTCTCCTAACAAAATCCTTTCCTTCTCCAAAGAGTTCAGCGTTTAAGGTGATAAAAATTAGAAATGCAAGTTCTCATCAAGTATATACTCTTTTGTCTAAGAAATACAAACTTTCCTTGACACAAGAGAGAACACAGGATCTTCATATTTCTTAAAAAGTATAAAGACTGCCAGTTATTCTAAAATAAATTCTTCACTTTCTCCTTCAAAGAGAATACTTAAATTTAATCTAGGTGCATGGCTGCCCCAAATGAAGACTACATTTACTGCCTACTTTTCAGGTGAGTATATGCCTATATTTAGAATCCAGCCAACAGCCTATGTGCCAAAGCAATTTCGGTGTCCACTTGATTTCTTCTTTTTTTTTTTATAGTACAGGGGATTGAATCCAGAAGCATTCTACCACAAAACTACACCCCTAGTCCCATTTTATTCTTTATTTTGAAATAGGATCTTGCTAAGTTGCTGAGGGTCTCAATAAGTTGCTGAGGCTGGCCTCAAACCTGCAATTCTCATGTCTCAGCCTCCCAAGTACTAGGATTACAGATATGTGCCACCATAAGTGGCTTGACCCCCTCTTAAAAGGAAATGATGCTCTTCTTCTTCTCTTACCCTTCCGGATTGCTTAAATGCAGGAGTATCCACTGGAAACATAATATGAATACTTGGGTAGCTTTTTTTTTTTTTTTTTTGTGTGTGTGTGTGTGTGTGTGTGTGTGTATGTATGTGCATGTGTGTCTGTGTGGTACTGGAAATTAACCCAGGGACATTCTACCTCTGAGTTACACCCCCAGCTATATTTTATTCTTTATTTCAAAACAGGGTCTCACTGTGTTGTGGAGGGCCTCACAAGTTGCTGAGGCTGGCCACGAACTTGTGATCCTCTTGTTTCAGCCTCCCAGGTACTGGGATTACAAGCATGTGCCACCACGCCAAGCTTGGGAAGTTTTAAGGATGACCTAGTAGAACCTTCCTCAATAAGACCCCAAAATCTCAGCAAATTAAAACGAGAATTAATAAGTGGGCTACTAAATTAAAAAGCTTCTGTGAAGCAAAGGAAACCTTCAAGAGTGTAAAGTGAAAGCCTACAGAATGGGAGAAGATCTTTGCCAGTTATCCCTCTGATAAAGGACTAATATCTAGCATATACAAAGAACTTAAAAGAGTTTATATTAAAAATAAATAACATAATTAAGACATAGGCAATTGAACTAAATAGAAACTTCACAAAAGAAGAGATACATAGCCAATAAATACATGAAAAAATGTTCAACATCATTGGTAATCAGGGAAATGCAAATCAAACTACACTGGGTTTCCATCTAACTCCAGTTAGAATGGCAATCATCAAGAACACAAAGAATTATAAATGATGGTGAGGAAGTAGGGAAATAGGAACTCTTATACACTGTTGGTGGAACTTTAAACTAGTACAGTAGCTATGGAGATCAGTGTGGAGGTTTCAATTCCCAATCACCATATGAACCAATGATACCACTACAGGGTATCTTTCCACAAGAATTGAAGTCAGAATATTACAGTGATACATTCATATTCATGTTTCTAGCAGCAGAATTTGCAATAGCCAAATTATGGCACCAGCCTAGGTATCCATCAACAGATGAGTGGACCACAAAACTGTGGTATATACACACAATGGGACTTTACTCAGCCATAAAGAAAGACAACATTTTATTATTTGCAGTAATATGGATGAAACTTGAGAATATTTTGCTAAGCAAGATTAGCCAATATTAAAAAGCGAATAGTTATATGTGTTCTCTTATATGTGAAAGCTAGATAGAAATTTGAAAACAAGGATAACCTCAGCTATAGAAGCAGAGATTCCAATGAAGTTTTGAAGAGGGTTTAGGGGAGGGAGGAGGAGGGATAGAAATGTAAAGAAGATAACATTGAAGTAATGCTATGTATGTATATTAAATTACCAATGCCAATCTCAAAGAAATGTATTGGGAAGGGAAAGGAGGGGGGTGGAACCCAGAGGGAAGTGCTCCAAGAGTTGTGAACATGTATATTCCTTTCACTCTATACCTCAGTATGATGTATAATTACAAAGTATAAAAAAGGGCCTGGTGAAAACAGACACATAGAACAGTGGAATAGAATAGAGATTCCAGCAATAAGCCCATGCATCTACAGTGAACTGATTCTTGACAAAAGCACCACAAACACACCAGACAACCTCTTCAATCATTGGTGCTAAGAAAACTGGATGTTGATATACAGAATATTGAAACTTAAACTACATCTCTCGCCCTGTACAAAAGCCAACTCAAAATGAATCAAAGACCTGAATATAATACCAGGAATTCTAGAACTCCTAGAAAAAAAACATAGGGGAAACATGTTTAAGACATTTTATAGGACCCCAAAAGCATAAGAAATAAAAGCAAAAATGACAAATAGTATTATTTTAAACTCAAAAGCTTTAACACAGCAAAGGAAATAGTCAACAGAGTATGGAGACAATATGCACAATGGGAGAAAATATTTGCCAAATATTGATGGTACAGAGGGTTAATTTCCAGAATATATAAGGAGGCCTCAAAACTCAACAACAACAAAGCAATCTAATTAAAAGCAAGAAAATGATCTGAATATGATCTGAATAGACACTTCAATAAAGAAGTTTGCGTGACCAGCAAATATTTGAAAAATGTTCAGTCTCATTAATTAACAGGGAAATAAAATTAAAACCGCAAAGAGTTTCCATCTCACTCCAGTTACAATGGCTTTTAGAAAAAATTAAATGCTGGTGAAGATGTGGAGAAAAGGGTACTTTTATTCACCATTGGTAAAAACATAAATGAGGCCAGGTTCAGTAGAATATGTCTTTAATTCCAATACTTGGGAAGCAGAGACAGGAGAATCAAAAGCTTGAAGCCAGTGCATGGTAACTTAGTGAGACCTTCTGTCTAAATTAAATCTAAAAATAAGGTCTGGGGGTATAGCTCAGAGATATAGCACCCTTGTTTTCAATCCCTATTTACACACACACACATACACACATGCGCACACGCACACACACACACACACACACACTAAAAAGGAATATATAAACTAGTATAACCATTATTGAGACCAGTATGGAGGTTTCTAAAAAAAACTAAAAATTGAACTATCATAGAATCCAGCATCCAGTTCTTCAACTTCTCAGAATATATCCAAAGGAAGTCAAATCAGCATACCAAAGATATACAAGCACGTCCATGTCCATGTTTATTCAGGCTCTATTCACAATAGCCAAGATATGGAATCAGCCTAGTTACCCATTAACAAATGAATGGATACCGAAAATGTTGTATATATACACAATGGTATATTATTAAGGTGCAAAGATGAATGAAATCCTGTCATTTTCAGCAAAATGGATGTAACTGAAGGACATGATGTTAAGTGAAATAAGCCAGACAAATAATGACAAGAACTACATGTTCTTTTTCCTAAGTGAAGGCTAAAAATTCTTGACCTGAATGTAGACTAGTGATTAATAGAGGTTGGGTATGTGGATGGAGGGTGGAAAAAGGGATGTTAGATTTGATCAGTGCATGGGAATATCACTCTGAATCCCATTAATAATGAATACATATTAATAAAAATAAAAGATGAAAAGGAAAGAGCTGTAAGTGTCCATACTTTAAGTGTCCAATACTATCAAGTGTCTATACCAGCCTTGGATCATTTACTTGAATTTTACATGAGAAATAAGATTATATCTTCTCAATCCACTGCATATTGAGTGTCTATGTTACATCAATTATATTATGTATCCTAACTGATACAGAATTTGGTGCCAGACTGAAGACATTGCTACAGGATTTGGCTTATGAATGGTGTATAGAAAATATACAAATATGGTAGACTAGAAATGTGGTAATTGTAGTTATGCCGCAGCAAAACATTTGTTAATAATATTACTAATGAGCTGGGCATCGTGGCACAGACTTGTAATTACAGTACTTGGGAAGCTGAGATAGGAGAATCACAGGTTCATGTCCAGCCTCAGCAACTTAGTAAGAACCTGTATCAAAATAAAAGAATAAAATAGGGCTGGGGGTGTAGCTCAGAGGTAGAATGCTCTTGGGTTCCATTCCCAGTACCACAAGAAATGTTGCTAATGGTACCTTGTAAGCTAGACCACATGCTGGTTGAAAAAATCTCATGTTGATATATGTTATCTGCCTCTTGTCACTTACAAGGTCCTATGAAATGAACTTTACCTGGTTATAAGTGGTGATTTTGAAGCGCCAGGCTCAGCAGGAGATAAGGTCCACAAGTGTCGAGGGCTGTCTTAGAACATACACTGAGATTATCATCTTAGACTCAGTTTGAATACATGGTATTTGGCTGGGTGGGATTTGTCCTCAAGATACCTGGTGTAATCTTTAAGATTTGGTCTTTGGTGTCATCTTCGCTCAGTAATATTTAATCCTTCCTTCTTCCAAGCTTGTCACATATCTGCCTCACTTAGCTTCCTTATCATAACTCATGACAATTGCTAACTTCTGTGTTTTATTAATTTTTATGATGCCTTGTCTAAAGTTTCTATAAAAGTAAGGTGCTGGCTACAGATGGCCAGGAGAATTGTCATCTTTATTTCCTCCCCAACCCTTCAATTATTAAATTCTCTTAAAATTATTATATCAGGCTTCGAGTTGTTGTTGTGAGAGGAGACTATTGTCAGAAAGCTGCCCTGAGCAGGGACCTTCCATGGCAGGAACCACAGAATCATTTTCAAGGAGCTGCCTGAAGCAGCAACCTTCAGTAGCAGGACTATGGAGCAAGCAGCATCTGCTAGAGCCAACTATACACATGCCTTTCATAACCATGTCTTCTTAAAAACATTTTGTTGGATAATGATAGCAAGCCTAGTCCAAATGTGAAAGGTGATTATTTTATATACATATAATATTATGAAATAATTGCCAAGTTCAGGTCAATTAACATATCCATCAGTTCACATAGTTGCCTTTTTGAGGGGCAAGCATATTTAGGATTTACTCTCTTAGAAAATTTCAAGTATATAATACACTTTTGCTAACAGTAGCAGTGACTACTGTATGTTTCTCATCATTACCTTTTCCAAATGAAAGCGTCATTGTATTTGTTTGGTCTTATTCCACCAATATATTTTTCATTTGGGGGTAAAGGAGAAGATGAGTTATTTCATAGTTTATAGATTACCAACTCATACGAAGCTACCTTCAGAACTGATGGAAAGAATTGCCTGTCATGCAGAGATCCTGGGTGAGGTTTTCTTCTTACATTCAGTTAAACCCCTTGCCCTCTTCTTTAGGTTTCCTCAATAGAATCTTCTTAGAGAAAAATACTCAAAACTATAAAATTTTACTAATGTTTTTGTAGAAGAGATGAAGAAATAAGTTCATATTACTATCTCAAATACCTCAAAAAAGGACATTGAAGTCACCAGCAGACATGCTTTATATCCCATATTCTTTCCCTCTGCTTAGCCAAATGTTTTCTCCATCATTTCCCTTGCTTTTTCCTTTTTCCAATATAGCACTCAGTATTTCTGTGCTTCTTTCTTATGTAATATGCAAAATAATTCTGCTCTGCCTCTAAACTTGAGTACTCTATCATCTCATTGCTCAGAGAAAAGGCTGTGAGGTTAACAGGACCACAGATGGATTGACTATTTGTTTCTACTTTAGAATATCTGCAATGTCACCTTAATAGCTGGGCCTTGAACAAGGGCTTGGTCCTGCTGGAACTCTGCAAGGCAGATGATTCCAAAAGATGGAACACATGGCATTTCCCACTTTGCATTATTATATTCTGGAAATTTGGGGTGCTTTGGGTTTTGCTTTCATATTAATTATAAAGGAAAATTTCTTAGAGACACAGGATGGCTAGACAGATTGTGATTCCTCAATGTTAGCTGAAAAGATAATGTCTCAGCTCGTCTCAGAGATATTCATTAACCTTTTACAAACATCAGGAATTGGACTTTGCAAGCTTAGCTACTAAACCAAAGAAACTTAGGTCTACTGTTTTATCTGTGAGTAAAGAAAACTTTAAGACAGATAGTTTCTCTCTCTCTGAAACACCTCCCCCTTGACTCCACCACTTATTAACTAACTCTAGCTGCCTGAGAATAAGATAAGAACACTGCTTGCAGGAACTAAAATAAATAATGAAGATTTAAACTGCTGAATAGAGACTTCTCTTTGTCGTTAACCTTTAACACTGTTTTCGTACTAAAAGAATTTTTTATATACGTATTGTATTCTGTAACCTTTGCTGTGTTCTTAATCCTATCAAATACTATGGGAAGTAGCTTTTCTAGTTAAAGATGTACCCATTCAACTTTAGGAAAGACAAGTCGGTAAAAATTCCTGCCTCATTGTAAAAGACAGTATAAGAAACAGTGACTGACATGAGTTAAACAGATGCGTTTCAACACTGCATTGGGTGTGAGTGTAATCTCTCGACCTCTTCTCGATCCACACCTACCGAGGGACCCTCCACCCTGCTGCCTCGAGGGCTGGCCCCCAACACATATCCTTAAGGGTCTAAGACCCTACTTAATCCAGTTTATAAAAATAATCTCCCAGCCAGGTATGGTAGTGCACTCCTGTAATCCCAGTACTTGGGAGGTTGAAACAGGAGGATAACAGGTTTGGGTCAGCCTCAGCAAATAGTAAGACTCTCATCAACCTAGTGAGTTCCTGTTTAAAAATAAAAATATAATAGAGCTGGGCGTAACTCGAAGGTAGGGATTGCCCCTGGGTTCAATCCCTACTACCACAAAAACAAAACAAAACAAAACAAAAAAAACACTCTCCCAAATACATAGTAATGGTTAGGATCAAGTGTTAGCATGTCGTCAGGCCAGGGTTAGTATTTCAACTTTACAATATTATCAGGTCCCCTTCACCTTATAAATTTTCACTCTGTCTTCTTAAATTGAATTCCCTATTTATCCTCAAGATGATTGCCAGAGGTACATCTGCAATGTCTGCTTTCTGGGAAGGAAAAGGACAGAAGCATTCCATTTTCTTGTAAAGAGGCCTCATGCAAACATTTCTGCTTGGATCTTATTGGGCAGAACTCTATCACATGGCCACCCATATCAAAAAGGGAGGCTGAGATATTTAGTGTTTAGTGGAAATATTGTAGCCCAAATAAAAGTAGCATTCTGTTGGTAATGAAAATTGAATTTCCCAAACATTCTTCCACAGATTGCTAGTTCTCTATTGGGAAGCCACTTCATCCAACTTACATGTAAACTAAATTTACCTACAAGTCTCTTAAGTAGTAGGAAGTAGAGAACCAAAAAAATAATCTATCCATACTTCCTCATTTCACAAATGGGGAAACTAATTCCCATAGAGAGAAAGAGAGGGGCCCAAGGTCACATAAAGAGTTTGTTGCAGAGCCAGGACCTCGGAACTCTTTCCACTACTCCATATCAGCTGATCAGATAATGGGTAGGGCTCAGGGCAGTTTGGGAGAAAAGTATTGAAAGGAAAAGAAAATTCTCATGAATAGAGGAGTTTATTACAGGCAGGTTCCCACCGTGTCTCTGTGAACACCTTATTCCGTTTCTTTACCGACAAGACTTAGTGAAAAATAGAGCAGTAGGCTGAGATTCAAGAGTCCAGTTTCAGGTTCATGACCATTTCATCATTTGCCTTAAGGTAAACTGCTTGCCTGCTCTGGGGTCTCAGTTTTCTCATATGCAAAATGACCTGGATGATTGGTAAGGACTCTTCATCTCTGAAAGTCTGTGATCTTAAAATGCAAGAAGCCTACTTCCTACATGGGTTATAGGCCAAAATATCATTCCATCATTTGGAAGGAAGATATAGGTAGAACCAGAAGGAAAGAATGGTGAAGGAGATGTAACTTAGCAACACTGAGGAATTGAGGAGACACACAGAACAGCAAATGAGGCCTCTTTGGAAAAAGTTGAAGCCAGCATTTTCTTAGGATTCCAAAAGGATATACTACCAAAAGTCCCATCCAAGGCTTTTGTCAGGACTGACAATACCTCTGAAACAGCCATGTATTATTTAGCTTCTACTTCCCATCAGGAGGACTTTTAAAATTGTTGAACTATTACTTTGTGATCCAGGCAACAGAAAGTATAAAGATCATTTTAAAGCTAATTCTTGAATGGAGACCTCCCTGGATAGTGTGCTGGGGAGAGTAGGAAGTACTCAAGCTGTTTATGTAATTTCTCTCAACCCCTGAGAGTGCCTGAGGAGGCTTGACTGCATTGCTCTCTATCCTTTTTTTTTTTTTTTTTTTGAGCATGTTGATTCCATTTGATTGTTCCTCTGCATCAATGGGCCTTTAATAAGCTGCATTTTGCCACTTTGGCGATTACGCAATCCAATGGCTTCAGTGGAAATGAGAATTCTTGGAAAAAGGGGTGGAGATAGAGCTTAAGGATAGAGACAGAGAAAGAACAATGAGGAGGGAAAACATTAGCACTTTTGCCTGACTGGCACTGAATCTCTGAAGAATCCTGGCTGGTCAAGTTCCTTTTGATTCCCTTTTATCAATAAATAGGAACACTGGCTTGGACCTCTGGATTTGAAAATATATTCCTAGGATCCTATAGTTCTGTGGACTACTTCAAGTGTTTTTTTTCTGAGTGTGTGTGTGTGTGTGTGTGTGTGTGTGTGTGTGTGTGTGTATGTGTGTGTGTTTAAATCCTTTGTAAAGCTTCATTTTTATGCAGAGTAATTTTTGATCACTTGGATCAGAACAAGATGGCTAGACAAGACCAGTGCCTCTCCCCTAACAAAAAAGGAACCAAAGCAACAAATAAACAACTATATTCTGACCAGAGTATTGCATAGAGAGAACTGGAATGCAATGTTAGAGTCCTGGAGACCTTCTGGAACATGCAGAGTCAGGAGGCTGCATAGAGAAGAGAATGAAAGTCACTATCTCTGCCACCCAGTTTCCTCAGTCGGGAATAGCTTAGAACAAAAAGGGACTCCTTTTGGAGGGAAAATGATAACCAAAAGGCAGCGACTAGTATCCATTAAAACTACTGACACCTATAGCCAGGTGTGCTGGCACATTCCTGTACTCTCAATACTTGGGAGTCTGAGACAGGAGGATCACACATCAGAGGCCAGCCTCTGTAGCTTAGTGATACCCTCAGCAACCTAGCGAGACCCTGTTTAAAAAAAAGAAACTAATGACATCTAATTTGCTGCTGGCCAGTCCTGTAATCCTCACATTCCCTGTACCCAGTTTAGGGAGCCACCTCAGTGCACACAGTCATGTTTATTCATAGAAGAAACCCATGTTTTACCACCTTCTACACCATCTTGAGATTAGAGCCACTATTATAGTGAATCTTACTCTGGAGCTCAGTAGCCACAGCATCACCCAATCTTTGAGGCACACTGCCATTGCATTAAACTCACATGAGTGACTATGGGCCCCACACCCTAGGTGTGTGGAACCTAGGCACAGTGAATAACCATATCTTTGTAACAGTGTCCACACAGTGTCCTTCTCTTCAAGGAATGGGCAGTCATGATTGGCAGGGAGGAAGCCAAGGGTGGCCCAGCAGAAGTTAGCAAGACCCTTTAGACCCTGTTCCCAGCATGGAGGGAGCTCTATACCACCTGGAAGATACCAGTCATCATCCATTTACTCAGGAGCCCATGATGACACCACCCTTAACATGGAGTTGGCTGCATTGCACCCAGGAGACCAACCCTCCTCTCAGTGCAAAGGAGACCACTCACCACCCTTTGAAGGCTAGCCAGCCCTTGACCCTGAAAAAATTATGAGGACTCACGATTCTCAATTTCACACCTCATTACAAATCCACAGTAATAAAAACGGTGTAGGATATCCATACAGATCAATAAAGCAGAATGAGAGTCCAGAAAGACACCTATAGATATTAATTTTGTCATTAAAGACACCTATATTCATTATTTTTGTCAATGATGCCAAGGTCTTTAAGTAGGGAAAGAAGAGACTCCTCAACAACTGCTAATGGGATAACTGAATTTCCACATGCTCAATGAACGAAATTGGAGTCTTAACTGACACTCTATAAAAGTTTACCAAGTTGGGCACGGTGGCACACACTTGTAATCCCAGTAGTTGGGAAACTGAGACTGGAGTATCTGGGTTCGCAGCCAGCCTCAGCTACTTAGTGAAGCCCTCTGCAACTTAGTGAGACCCTGTTTCAAAATAAAGAATAAAAAATAGGACTAGGGGTGTAGCTCAGAGGTAGAATGCACTTGGGTTCCGTCCCCAGTTTCACACACACACAAAAAAAAAGTTTAGTCAAAATAGATTAAAGATACAAATAGAAGAACTAAAATATAAAATTCTTAGAAAAAAACTTAGGAGTAACATTGTAACATTTCTAAGCTTTAGGTGTGACAATGATTTCTTAGATATGACACCAGAAACAAGCAACAGCATTTTTAAAAGGTAAATTAAACTTCATAAATATTAAAATCTTTTGTATCAAAAGATACTACAATAGGTGGAAAAGAAAACCAATAGAATATGAGGACATGTCTAGAAGTCATATATCTGATTAAAGTCTAGAATCTAAAACATAATAAAATCACAGCTCTAACCAGGAGAAACACAATTTATAAATGGGGCATGGCTTTGAATAGACATCCTCTTCAAAGAAGATGCAAGAATGGCCAACAAGCACATAAAAAGATGCTCCTCAATGTTAGTCATTAAGAAATGCAACTCAAATCACAATAATTACCACTTTACATTCACTAAGATGGCTATAATCAAAAAAGAGAAAATAACTAGGCAAGGATGTGAATATATTGCAACCCTCACACATTACTTCTGGGAGTATAAAATTGTGCAGCCACTTTGGAAAACAGCTTGGTATTTCATCAAATAATGAAACAGCATTTCCATATGAGTTACCAATTTTTTTCTTAGGTAAATATCACAAACAATTGAAAACAGGTGTTGAAATAAAAAGTCACACAAATATAATAGAATATTATTCATCCATTAAAAGGAATGAACTAATGGAAGAAATTAAATCCAAATACTAAAAATTATATACGGTAGAAGACAGATAAACCTTGATAATTGTTATAGTTTGGATTTGGAGTGTCCTATAAAGGGATCATGTTTTCGAGGTTTGGTCTCCTGCTGGAGGCACTATAGGGAGGTGGTGGAAACTTTAGAAGGTGGGATCAAGTTGGAGAAAGTAGATCACTGTGGATGCATCTTGTCCCCTGACTCTTCCTCATTCTATCATTGTTTCCCGAGCTACCATGAGGTGAGAAGTCTTTCTCTATCATATACTCTCATGATCATATCCTGACTCACTTTGTGCCTTTGAAAGGCACAAAGGGACAGGACCAAGTGGTCATGGACTAAAAGTTCTGAAATTGTGACCATAATAAATCTTTTCCCTATGAAGTTGATTTTTGGAGGTATTTTGTCACAGTGATAAAAAGACAATAGCACAAAGATATTATGCTTTTTTCAAAGTAAAAAAAAAATAAAAAAGGCTTGGGTGTAGCTCAGAAATAGAACATTCCTTGGTAACACACACACACACACACACACACACACAGATTCTCAAAGACTCCAGAAAAATGATTCATGAAAAAATGTGTGTATGCAAAATGAGAAACTATAACAAAGAACCAATAAAGCTGGGCATGGTGACACACACCTGTAATCCTAGTACTTGGGAGGCTGAGATAGGATTGCAGATTTGGGGTCAGCAGGAGGTAATTTAGCAACACCCTGTTCCAAACTATAAAATAGAATAGGATTCAGTATCCCCCTAATTTGGAACTGACAAATACAATAAAGTATTTGAAAATTTCACCAGAGAATGTCAATAGCAGACTTGAAAATAAGCAGAAGAAAGAATTAATGTACTTAAGATCAAGTTATTTGAAGTTATCCAACCATAGGACTAAAATGATAAAAAATGAAAATAGAGCAAAGAGTGTCAAATGAATTTATGGGACACTGTTATGAAGACAAATATGTGCATTATAGGAGTATCAGAGGGGAAAGAAAGAAGGGGGAAGAAAGCTTATTGGAAGAAATAATACCTGAAAACTTTTCAAATTTGGGAAATGAAATGGATATCCACATTTTAAAAGCCTAAAGAACTACAACTAGGATGAATCCTAATATGCACACAAGATATATTATGATCAAATTGTGAAAATTAAAAGAAAGAGAAAATTTTAAAAATAAGAGAAAACAACTCATTATATACAAAATAGGCCCCATAAGTCAATCAGTAGATTTCTCAGCAGAAATCTTGCATGACAAAATGAATTAGGATGATGTATTCACACTACTGAAGGCAAAGAAAGTCTGCCATCCTTAAGAATACTATATTCAGTAAAACTTTCCTTCAAAATGAAAGACAAATAAGATTTTCTCAGATAAATGTTGAGGAAGTTCATCAGTAGTAGACATGCCACAGAAAATGCTAAAGGAGGTCCTTCAAGTTGAAACAAACAAACAAAAAATAGTAGACAGTAACATATGTAGATAAATACAGAATATGGTTATACTATAATGATGTGTAAATGTCTTCTAATTCTTATCTAAAAGTAAAAAATGTATAAAGAACTACAGCTAGAAAAATCTCAATATATACACAATATAAAATGATGTGATTTGTAACTTCAATAGCAATGAATGTAGAGGTCAGGAGAAAAATACAATAGGAGAATTTTTGCATGTGATTGATGTTAAGTTTTATCACTTAAATAGATTTTTAAAATATAAGATGTCTCACATAACCCCTATGCTAACTATAAAGAAAACATCTATAAAAGACACATAAAAGGAAATGACAAATAAAAATTGGCATGTTATTTCAAAATATAATGAAAAACAAATTAAGACATGATCTAGTGGTGTAAGTTGTGTGTTGAAGTCTCCCAATATTATTGTATTTGTGTCTATTATAGACCTAATGTCACAGAGAGTTTGTTTTACAAATGTGGGTGCACCTACTTTTGGGGCATAAATGTTTACTATCATTATATCTTTTTGCTGGATTGTTTATTAATAGAAGTACCCCACTTTGTCTCTTCTGTTGTGTTTTAGCTTAAAGTCTGTTTTGTCAGATATGAGCATTGCTACCCCTGCCTGTTTTTGATATCCATTTGCATGATATATCTTTTTCCATCCTTTCACCTTTAGTATGTGGATATCTTTGGCTGTAAGATGGGTTTCTTGCAAGCAGCATATAGACCTGGGAGTATAAAACTCCTAGAAAGAAGCATTAGGGGAAAAGCATCAGAATATTGGTCTTGGCAATGATTTCTTGGATGTGACACCAAAAGCACAGGAAATAAAAACACAATTAGAAAAGTAGGATCACATCAAACCCAAAAGCTTCTGTGCAGTAAGAAAACAATCAACAAAATGAAAAACAAAAACAAAATACTATTTAAAAATCTACTTTAACAAATGGGCAAAGGGCTTGATTACACATCTCCCTAAAAAAGATATACAAATGGAAAATAGGTAAAGGGAAAGATGTTCAATATCACTAGTCATCAGCAAATTGCAAATAAAAGTCAACATGAGGTATTGGTTTATAGCTATAAGGATAGCCATTATTAAAACAAAACAAAATAATTGATGGTGATAAGGAAATGGAGATACAGGAACCCTTGAACAATGTTGGCTGTAAAATGGTGTGGCTGCTATGGAGAATAGTAGGCAAATTGTTAAAAAATAAAATAGAACTACAATATGATCAAGGAATCATATTATTTTAGACACTCACTTCAGGTTATACTAAAGAATGGAAATCAGGATTCAAATAATTATTTGTATTTACGTTTATGTCAGCATTACTCATAATAACCAAGAGATGAAAAATCTACATGTATATTAACAGAAGAGCAAATAAAGAAAATGTGCTATATATTATACAGCAGAATATTATTCATCTGCAAAAATAAGGGTATTCTATAGGATAGCTGAACTTTGAGTACATTTTATGCTAAAAGAAATATGTTAGAATATGGGTGAAACTTGAGTACATTTTGCTAAGTGAAATAATCTAGTCATAAAGAAGGACAAATACTATATGTTTCTACTTATATAACATATCTAAAGTAGTCAAAGTTATAAAAACAGCCAGGCGTGGTGGCGCATGCTTGTAATCCCAGCATTTGGGAGGCTGAGACCAGAGGATCCGGGTTCGCGGCCAGCCTCAGCTACCTAGTGAGGCACTCCGCAACTTAGTGAGACTCGGTTTCAAAATAAAGAATAAAAAATAGGGCTGGGGGTATAGCTCGGAGGTAGAATGCCCCTGAGTTCAATCCCCAGTACCGCAAAA